>CAHIKZ030000080.1:2965000-3135000 GCA_903632075.3 Acanthosepion pharaonis | reverse complement strand
GGCGTATTTTTGTGTATGTATGTATGTGTTTTTGTGCGGGTGAGTATCTATGTGAGCGTCTGTGCATGTACAAGCATGAATGCATGCTTACATACAAATATGTACACATACACGTACCCGCACGTGTATGTTTGTGTGCTCGTGTGTGCGTCTGATGTGTTTTGTCTGCGTGTGCGTGTTTATGTGGCTGTGTTTGTAAGTTCGCCTCTGTATGCGTTCTCGTTTTGTCTATTTTCGCCTTTTATATATATATATATATATATATATATATATATATATATATATAGTGTATGTTTTTATGTTTTTGCGTTTTTTAAAGAGTGTAGTTGTAATTTATTTGTATTTTGTGTGATTAGGTATTATTTTGTTGGTTATTATTTGGTGATAGTGTGCTTGTGATTGATATCGATTAGGTGTTAGGCATGGAGGTTTGTGTTTGTGATGGGGTTGCATTTTGTGTTGTATTTCATTTTTTTATATTAGTATTTAGGTAATAAAGTACATGCTTATATAAATGTATGCATTTCCCCATTGTTTAATTCCTCTTGTTTAATAAGTTGTTTTGATCCTTGAATTTTCCCTCCAAGCATGATTTACAGTTTCTGCTGTTGCTACTGTGTGGAGCAGCTTTTTTTTTTTTTTTTAATAATGTCCCATTTAATCTTGGTAATGTTGTTATTTTGTTTCTGACTCCATATGTATTTTGATAGTTGTGTTGTTTTTGCATTTTTCTATTTTAAATGAGGTTTGATAGTTATGAAATGTTACTTTAAAAGTTGTTTCTGTAGGTCCTATATAGTTTTTTTTCTTCCGTTTTTGTGTTGTTTGTTATGGTGGTTTTATATATTATGTTGTTGGTTAGGCATTTATTGCTATATAGGCAATGGTCTATATTTCGACATTTCATTTGATGTTGTTTTGTTGATTTGTGTTGATATGGTTATTATTACTTTGTTGAGTATTTTTATCGTTTAGTTATTATTTTTCTATGATATCTATATCGCCACGGAACTCAGAAGTAAACATGAGTGTTGTGGAGTTATTTCGCAATGGAGACTTGTATTTGTACTAAATCGGTCCTAAATAGTTCGACGTACAAAACATTAGGAACTTGATATAATAGGTATTACGCAGAGTAATATTGTTGTGGTCGCTGACTACTTTCGTATTCGACTAACTGTCGACTACTGTCGTCCGACATCGACCGACCCTCGTTTCTGGAATATATTTTTGCATTCCTCCATCTTCGCGAAAAATTTACACAATGCCTAAATACTGTAGAGGGGGGGGGTCCTACGAATTTGCAATTCGTGACCTATTTGAGCAAACTGTATTATCGGGGAGAAAGAAATATTTATTTTCTCAGTTGAGAATACGACAGATTTTTTGTCACTAAGTTGACGTCTTGACTTGCGGAAAGCTTTGCCAAGTTTTTTTTTTAAAGTGTGAATACGAGAGTTTGTCGCCGAAGTTATTGTGGCGAGCGAATTTTTTCTTCCTCCGAATGAGTGCGAATCCTCGTCGCCAAAGTTGTTGTGGAGTTATTTCGCAGTGGAGGCTTGTATTTGTACTAAATCGGTCCTAAATAGTTCGACGTACAAAACATTAGGAACTTGATATAATAGGTATTACGCAGTGTAATCTTGTTGTGTTCGCTGACTACTTTCGTATTTGACTGTCAACTACTGTCGTCCGACATCGACTGACTGTCGTTTCTCTTACTACTCCTACTTATATTAGCTGGGAGAGTCTATTAACTATAGAATGGGTGTGTTTCACCATAACAATGAGTTAACTTTTTTATATTAATTTTCTCTCTTTCTCCCTTCTCTCCACCCCCCTCTCTCTCTCTCTTTCTCTCTCTCTCTCTCTATATATATATATATATATATATATGATATTTTAATTTTACAAAATAATTGCTTTTTTTGTATTTGGAATGTTCTTCAGAGAAATCTCGAAATGTAATTTTTACATATTTTTAAGGTTCTTATTTTAAAAATAAAGGTTAACAGTGCTCGACCTTAATTGAGAGCCAATATATGTGTGTATATATTGATGTAATAGGAAAGAACTGTTAGATTAATGATCCAAAGTTCTTTAGTATTTATGTTCTCGTTTTAAAAAAAAAAACAGTGCTTGATACAGAAGTAGAGCTTAAATTATAATTTGAATTATTAATCTAGCTGTTCTTTTCTATTATCCCAACGCACGCACACACGCACACACACACACACACACACACACACACACACACACACACACACACACACATATATATATATATGATAGGCAATCGGAAAATAGTATTTAATGCTTGCCGACGCGTTTCGTCATTTGACTTTATCAAGGCAAATGATGATGAACAAAAGCGAAATATTGTGTAGACGCATGAAATTAAAAAAAATGAAAAAAGACGCTTCTGTGTAAGCCTATTTTTGCATATTATTTTAACGACATGGCAAACATAAACACACACTTAGTCAAAAAAGAATATATATATATATATATATATATATATAGAGAGAGAGAGAGAGAGAGATGAAGGACATAGGAATCAACACTGTATCACTGTATGGTGACTGTCAATTTCCTTTTATGCGATCTTCAGGCCAAGATCACTCTGAAGATCGCACTGAGTTGCGAATCTGACAGTCACTATCCAGCGTTGATTACTATGTTCAGACACTGTCAATATATCAAGTCTCATCACCCGTTACCGTGACACAATCGAGACGTAGTGGCATCATGTGTACTATTGAAGTGGTGTGTCTTTGGCAAGATAGGTTGATGGTAGAGCCCATCCCTCTTCAGGTTGCTTTTGAATTCAGACTTTTCCTTCTCCTAGACTGGTTGCTACCCGCCACCGAAGTCAAGAAAGCCAAGTTTACCCTGCTATTTAACCCATAGATACATTATAAGTTTGTGCTATTGCGTGAAGGGAAAAATGCAAAATCGAGTGGAACTTGAACTTGGCCCGCTGATTCCACTTTCTTTGCCGATAACCGTTACACTATCTGTACATCCGTTTGTGTGTGCCTGTCCGTGTGTGTATGTATGTGTGTGCGGAGACAGATAGATAGATAGATAGAGAGAGAGAGAGAGAGAGAGAGAGAGAGAGAGAGAGAGAGAGAGAGAGATGTTTTTAAAATTTGAAAGAAAAATTTCGTTTTATAATTTTTAAATTTTATCCCACAGTTAAAAATTACAATCGAAGATAAAGATAAAATATATATCATTAAAATTATCAATCGAAGACAATGATAAAATAATAATTCAAATCAATCAATGAAAAATATAAATTAATGAATTGATGAAAGCAAATGCATTAACCCTTTGATCCCAGCGTTCCTGAACAATTTTAACTCATCTGCCTGGGCTCCTGGATCAAAATTCGCAAATAATTGGTATGTAATGTTTTACGGTAGATATAAAATATTTACAAGTGTTTACCCACAGTTCAACTGGTGACTGGGATTTAAATCATTTTTCTCTACCACAGTTAAAGCGGTGGTCAGGGCTTAAAGGGTTAATGTTCCTGTTTCGTTTCGAACATTTCTTGACCAATAACAAATATCGTAAATCGTACTTAAATTTCAAACGCTATATATTGTCACGTAGCCACGATTTCATTAACTATATAGGCTTTAGGCTAAAAAGCACCCCAAAGTAAAATCTTAAATAAAGAGAAAATTAGTTAGATATAAAAGAAAAATAAATAAATAAATAAATAAAAAAAAAAATTTAATCCAATGCTTTCGACTTGCGAGCGAATATATTCTATGATCAGCCATATCCTCCTCTTCTCTTCACAAATTCTTTCCCTCTTTATCTACTCTTCCACTCACAAGCCAAGGGCCCGTGAACTTTGAAGTGACCCGACGCGAGAATGACCTGGTTCCAAAATTTCGCAGCTATCAGGCGTTTGACCATGAGTGAATTCCTGGCACTATCAGGGTCTCCTGCTGCGATTCACGCGATCAGATCATACTAAGCGTGTATTGAAGTTTTGGCCATCACACTGCGTGATTTGCGCCCTATCCTCCTGCGTACCCGGTCAAGGACGAAAGGAACCCACGTGACTGTCTTTGGGGACAGCGAAAATCTAAAAAAGGATTTTCAGTTTCCCTCTGACCAGCGGCAGTTGAACGTCGTTGGGCAAAAATCGTCAGACTGCCCACCGAGGTGAAGAAGACTAGGGGGGAAAGGACTGCTATGAAAGTGATCAACCCACCGAAACGCCTGTACGAGATGCCGTGGACCCTCGAACACTTGTGAAAAGAAAAGAAATCTAGGAAAATTGCCGGCTGGCCAAAATGTTGTTTTAGCATCAGAACTCTCGCTTCGGCGAATCAGAACTTTGAGTGAAAACATCAACTCGACTGAAAGATAAGTTGATTCTCTTGCTTTGATCTGTTTTCATATATGTATGTATTCGCTCGCGCCTTCTATTCTTTAATGATCTCCTTCCCCTTTGTTAAATGAATGTTCTTTTTTTTCTTTCTTTATTTCGTTATATATATTTATAAATAAATGTTTTATTTTGAAATCCATCGTCTTGTGTCTGTTCTTCGCTGATTCGCTTCCATTTCTGAGTGAAGACCGAGAAAAGATCCCACGTTTTTCTTTTTTTTAACCCGTGGTTCATCTATATGCTACAAGTCCGTAACAATATATTTTCGGGGTAACGATTTCTGCTGACATGAAGTAGAAAGATTATATTGAATCCATTGCTAGATCTGCTGCTAGGAAAGTTGGTTTACTGTGTCATGCTGGACAATTTTTCTCTTCAGAATCTATCTTATATATTTATAAGTGTACCATTCATCCATGCATTGAATATTGCTGTCACATCTGGACTGGTGTTTCTGCTTTAAGAGATTCTTGAAAAA
This sequence comes from Acanthosepion pharaonis, assembly GCA_903632075.3. NCBI lineage: Eukaryota > Metazoa > Mollusca > Cephalopoda > Sepiida > Sepiidae > Acanthosepion > Acanthosepion pharaonis. The sequence continues at coordinate 3,130,108 of CAHIKZ030000080.1, read as the reverse complement.
AAAGAATATAATGGAAAATATGCAATATTATTTGCCCTGACCTGGCATCATGGCTTCAATCACTTTCAGCTAATAGTTTTGTTCTTTCGCATTTCTCGCTTGTAGAACTCTCTTCCTAGTCAACTTTTATCTTCAAAAATTTAAATGCATCGTCAATTTTTTTCTTCTGTCTTCTTAAATTCGTCTTCTTTTACTGTTCCCTCTCCTTAATGGTTTTTCTTTTTCAAAAACAATCGTTTACTTTTTAGCATATTTTTTTACACGCAGTAATCCCTTTCGTCTTAATGGCTTTATTTCCTTGCTGGGTAGATAGATAAATTTTACCGTCGAGATCGATGGATGATTGTTTAGTAAATTTAAAGTTTTTACTGAACAACCTGCACAGGTGAATTGTTTGAAGTGATCAATTGCGTTGAAACCCAGGTTCTCGTACAATACCCAAAGTTAAGCAACGTTGAACCTGGTCAGTCGCAAGATGAGTAATCGCTTGGGAGTAGCAGATGCTGTAAACTTGGGTGTGCAGTTGGTGTAATGAATAACGGTTCGGAATGAGAAATCGGAGAGCTGAGTTCGAATTGCAGTCGAGTTCGTCACATTCATGTACGCTCAAATACCCTTCGGAAGGCCTGAATTCTTTTCTTCTCCCTGACAGCTGTTGGTAAATAGCAGAACAGACTCGCTCCTATATCATTGTTTTGGCATTTATTTAGAAGAAGGAAAACTCTGAATTCAAACAAGACCGGAGACGGTTGGGAAAAGGGCGAATCAGCTTCTTATAGGAACTGACGGCCAGAATGCAGCTACAAGGAAATACGCGTACACACACACAGACACACACACACACTCATATATATATATATATATATATATATATATATATATATATATATATAAATCCGAACGTCGGAATTCGAAACAATAATAAAATAAAAATAAAGAAAACATGGTCTCTTGCCTGTTAAAGAAATCATTTCTATTCGAAAAAGTTGACTGGGGCAAGAAATGGCTTGTAAACTTTAATGCCTCCAAAACGAAACTGCTTTCCTTTACCTACCAAGGGAACCCTTCCTGCCTCCTATCAGAATGGCTGATTCCCAACTCCTTGAGAGTGCCTCGTTACGCCTGCTTAGTCTCACGCTGTCCACTGACATGAAGTGTAATGAATACATTGAATCAATAGCTTCATCTATCGCAAGGAAAGTCGGCTCTCTGTGTCGTGCCCGAAAGTTTTTTTCGTCCGAGTCCATCCTTCAAATTTATATATCAACCGTCCTTATGTGGAATATTTCTGTCATATATGGTCATAAATGTCATATATGCTGTGGCCTCCCTCTATCTCTTCTACAAATATTTTTACGGCAACTGTTCCGACGAACTACTTTCGCTGAACTGCCTTAAAAATCTTTTTACAAACATATGTACATGAATTCAAAAGAGTCAAAAGCAATAGTCTTTAGTTTGTTAGTCTTTTAGGAGTTGGTCAACAGTCAAAGTTGTGGTGAAGAAAAGACTTTTGAGTAGTTTGTCCACAGTCAAATCTGTAGTTGAGAAAAGTACTTTTTGGTAGTCAAAGCTCTAGTGGAAAAAGAATTTGATCATCACCGAAGATTCACTAAGCTTCCCTGCTGTTGTTGTTGGAGCTGATTCGTTTGAAGTCGCCAACACATATTTCTTTAAATACGCCCTGTGGGGGAAGGAAAAAGCTATGTAGCCACTTCTCTTGTGTTTGAACGGCTTAGAAACAGTCGCATCTATATTCTGAAAGTTGAAATTTGGGTTTTATTATAGATTTTTCCAAAAGTAGGAAAAAAATATGCTTTTAGTTTTTTCGGATTGTTCAATGTTAATTTCTAAATAATAGACACTTTGATTTAAACCAGTGTTTCCTAACGTGGGCGCTAGCGCCCCCACCCAGTTGTGGACACTGTTCTATTGAAAGGGGGCACTAGGAATTTTATTTCATTTGGGGGACGGTGGTCATTTATTTATTTTTTTCAAATTTTCAAATGAACCAGACCAGATGACTGTAATATCTATCTATCTATCTATCTATCTATCTATCTCATGGATGAGTAATCTGCCGCCATTTTATAATTTTAGTTTAGCGCATGCCCGTTGTCTGTTTTATGATTTTGTCACCATCTGTAAGAAAAAAAGCACAATGGCGCAATTCAAACCACCAGAAATTTGGAAACTGCATGCTGTACTGTTTGGCATTCTCGCCGGAAGCTCCTATATGGACTTTTCAGTGTTTTGGTGTCATACAGTGCAGAGAATTCGGAAAGAGTTGAATAAGTCTAATGGTGATTACGAAGGTGTTTGGAATGATCACTAGTGATAGCAACGTTATGCCTCCATTCATCTTCTCACAGAGCCTCAGACTCAGCATGGAGGCCTAGATCAAGTGCCTTGAGGAGTTTAGTGCTGCCCGGGGCAAGAGAGTGGCTGCTGGAAGACCCTATGTCTGACAACATGACTCTATACCAAGCTACAAAAGCAGGAGAATCCAGTCATAGCTGTCTGACCACATCTCCCCTTACATCTGGACACTTTTAACTCCCCAGATTGCAAGACCCTTGATATAGGGCCTGATGATTGCGTCTAGCATGAAACAGTCTGTCGCCTCTGAGTGTTGACTTCAATGTTCAACTGAAGGATATCTACCAACCGCCCCACGCGATCAGATGTGGCACAAGGACGAATTTAATATGGGGTATCCGAGCCCGTAGTCTCGGCCAAAAATTCCCCGTAGACACCGTATAAAACGGGGTCGGGTAGCTGTTTCCCGAGACGAGATTCTGCCCTTCGACATAGCCTCATCTGGGGGATCCTCTCTGCTCGGAGGCAGAGATTTTGAACAGCACACCTGGAGACGAAGCTCAGACTGTAGAGTATTTACTACTGTATTTACATACCCATTATCGTCCGTACGTGTGCTACAACATAGTGTCCAATAGGAATAAATATGAGTACCTACCGATACCGATCATGAATATATGTTTTGCGCCAGGTGTACAAACAGCGGTGTCAGGCTATTGACTGGAGTGATTATTGAGTGGGACTCTCCAGTCGAATTAGCGTGAATTATTGTGCGTCGATAATTTGGGTTTTGATTTAGTATTTACCGGACGTTAAGCCGAGCTGCGCTGTTAACAAGGAATTCACTGAAATGGTTAATTATCTTTGGTTGACTTTTACTTCTTTGTTCTTGTTAATTATTTATTTGCGATTGTAATTAAATACTGTTTTAACTTAACATTGAAGTCCTGAGTTATAATTAATCATTAACGGCCACTGTATGTCACAAAACTTAGGTGGGTGTGTAAAAGTAAAAATTTCTTTTGCTTCCAACTATGGAGCATCCAAAATGCAGCTAACCATGTTAAAAATAGGGATCTTCTAAGTGTAATCCAGCCACTGACCGGGTTTGACCTTGTGTTCTGTTTATTGACATTACAAAGCTAATTTTGATTGGAAATTGCTGTTTCGTAAAATTGAACGGAACATCCGGAGAGACCAAAGGAATTCTTGGTATATAGACATCTTCTTCTCTCCCACAACCAGAAAGAATTGTTGCTTCAAAAACATAGGACATCATTCTTCTCATTATAATCTTGTGCCGTTGCAGAGTTTTGGAGGTTGAAGATTTCGTAGTAGCATTATTGAAAAGCAAATTTTCAGATCTAGTCTATATGGTGGTAATCCAGATAAGGCAAGAAATTAAAGAATTCTGCTGGATAATTGACTGCATCCAACCAGCTAATAACAGTATCAATAGATTTATAGGAGGCACAGTTTACAGGGATCATTTCCAAAGTCAAAAATTAATTGAATTGACTGTGGTATTTTTTTGGTAATAGAATGGCCCCTCAAACAACCATTTACCATCTTAATAATGAGCATTGATATTTGGAATGACTTTGGCAATTAACTCCAAAGTTAATGGTAGTAAAGTACTTATAGGTGAAGGATCAATGAAACTTTCACTGTCAATTGTGTCTCTCTCCTGTCCTAGAGTTAGTAAGTTTTCAGAAAATTGATTTGATGTTATATCTCCATACAGGTATGCTCTCTAGTTGTCAATTTTAAGATTTTTACATGTCTCCATAACATAAATGATTTCAATGAAGCTCAAATTTCATCTGCTGTAGTAACTTTTTTGGATTGACGGAGGATTTTTCTAAAGTCACCAGAGTGAAGTACAGGTATCCCGCCCATCAAACAATCATTATTCCAAATGTCTCTTAATGTTTTATTCAAAGTTTCAAAAGCTCTCTTATGATTCATAGTGAATTCATCCCAAGCAATCAAATAACACCTTTTGATAACTTCCAGAATTCTTTGGTATATTGCACATAGGATTTTTGTTCCTGTTCAGGTTCAGTGGAAGTTTGAATGTTGAATGAGCTGTCCTACTAATAATTACTAAGGTAATAATGCAGCAGTAATCCCTGGTTAAGTAACTGCAAGAGCAATACGTTTTTGATTTCCTACCTTTGCTAGTAGTAAGGTGGTAACAAATGTTTCACCAGGTACATCAAGGTAGAATATTCCACCTTTCTAGTATCTAACACCATCTATAATTATGTCATAAGCTATTTTCTGGTCAGGTAGAAGCTTTGTCGAATTTTCTTCTATTTAGCCTATCAATGAAGATATATCAGATGCAGTTTCTCTGATCAATTCTCTTGTTAACTTGTTCTCATCTTCTCTTGCTGCCTTTGGACGGCCATAATTGTGTAGATCAGTTCCTCCCATGGCTATGATTTTATTCTCAATGTTGATCAATGCTATATTGTACAGTTCATCATTGTAAGAAACCTCAATATCTGGTAACTGCATTTGTAGTTGGTGTTTGTAATCTTAATCTAAGGGGACTTTCTGTTTATCCCAAAGTCATAATGGGATCACTTGTTTCACAACTTTTAATGAGGATGGAAAAAAGAGCTCTGGATTCTTGCGCTCTGAGATAGAGTTGCTCCTGTTATAGTATCCGATTGTGCACTATCTTCAAACAGACCACGTTTGAAGCAAGATTCTCTATATGTGGAGCACATTATTCCATCAGATGTACGGATATCTTCGAATGAAGTAGGACCTTTGGCATCTTGTTGGTTGGGATTTACATTATACACTATACAAGTGCACTGTCAAATTTGATGTGTAAAAAGGCATCTACTGGCTCACACATATTTTGTCTGTTCCAGCTGCCATTTTGTCAGGTGTAATATGATGGAAGTTGATGATGATTATCTTAGAAAAGGAATCATTTGAAGGAAGCTGCAAGTGTAGTCTCTCTTGGAGTTAACATTTAATGAGCTGCATTTATCACAGAGAAGAAGAATTATTTGTCCATATATTGGAGATCCTGTTATTTCTAACACCAGCCGAATATCATCTGCATATAATTGATATGCAGATATCATCTTCATATCTTAAATCCGCCCGGCCGATTTTTCGGCTGGGGGTTTTTGACAAATATTGGATCGTTTCTTGGCCTATGGCTGAGATTCGATCAAGGCTTTGACTAGCTTGGACTGGCTTCGGCCTGGACCTGTTAGGACAAGTCATGACCAGCTTTGACTAGGCTCTGACCAGCTTGGACAAGCTATGACCAATTTTGACCAGTGGCCTTTGAGTGGAAACACTCGGGTCTCCCACGTTAAACGACCTTGTGTCACATCTTGACTTAGTGGGAGTCAAGTAAATACCATCATCTTCATATCTTGGAGTTCATGCTGTGTCTACCACCAGCCGACTATCATCTGCAAACAATTCATATGCAGATATCATCTTCATATCTTGGAGTTCCTGTTTCGTCTACCACCAGCAGGATATCATCTGCATATAATTGATATGCAGATATCATCTTCATATCTTGGAGTTCCTGCTGTGTCTACAACGAGCTGAATATCATCTGCAAACAATTCATATGCAGATATCATCTTCATATCTTGGAGTTCCTGCTGTGTCTACCACCAGAAGGATATCATCTGCATATAATTGATATGCAGTTATCATCTTAATATCTTGGAGTTCCAGTTGTGTCTACCACCAGCCGAATATAATCTGCAAATAATTGATATGCAGATATCATCTTCATATCTTGGTGTTCCTGTTGTGTCTACCACCAGCAGGATATCATCTGCAAATAATTGATATGCAGATATCATCTTCATATGTTGGAGTTCCTGATGTGTCTACCACCAGCCGGATATCAATTGCATATAATTGATATGCAGATATTATCTTCATATCTTGGAGTTCCTGCACTGTGTACAACCAGCAGGATATCATTTGCATATAATTGATATGCAGATATTATCTTCATATCTTGGAGTTCTTGTTGTGTCTACCACCAGCCGAATATAGTCTGCAAATAATTGATATGCAGATACAATCTACATATCTTGGAGTTCCTGCTGTGTCTAACACCAGCCAACTATCATCTGCATATAATTGATATGCAGATATCATCTTCATATCTTGGAGTTCCAGCTATGTCTACCACCAGCAGGATAACATCTGCATAAAATTCATATGCAGGTATCATCTTCATAGCTTGGAGTTCCTGCTGTGTCTACCAACAACCGAATATCATCTGCAAATAATTGATATGCAGATATCATCTTCATATCTTGGAGTTCCTGCTGTGTCTACCACCAGCAGGAAATCATCTGTAAATATTTGATATGCCGATATTATCTTCATATCTTGGAGTTCCTGCTGTGTCTCCGACCAGCAGGATATCATCTGCAAATAATTGATATGCAGATATCATCTTCATGTCTTGGAGTTCCTGCTGTGTTTACCACCAGCCGAATATCAACTGCATATAATTGATATGCAGATATCATATTCATATCTTGGAGTTCTTGTTCTGTCTACCACCAGCAGGATATTATCTGCATATAATTGATATACAGATATCATCTTCATATATTGGAGTTCCTGGTGTGTCTACCACCAGCCGAATATCATCTGCATATAATTGATATGCAGATATCACCTTTATATCTTGGATTTCATGCTGTGTCTACCACCAGCAGGATATCATCTGCATATAATTGATATGCAGATAACTTCTTCATATCTTGGATTTCATGCTGTGTCTACCACCAGCAGGATATCATCTGCAAATTATTGATATGCAGATATCATCTTCATGTCTTGGAGTTCCTGCTGTGTCTACCACCAACCGAATACCATCTGCATATAATTGATATGCAGATATCATCTTCATATTTTGTAGTTCATGCTGTGTCTACCACCAGCCAACTATCATCTGCATATAACTGATATGCAGATATCATCTTCATATCTTGGAGTTCTTGCTGTGACTACCACCAGCCGACTATCATCTGCATATAATTGATATGCAGATATTATCTTCATATCTTGGAGTTCCTGTTGTGTCTACCACCAGCAGGAAATCATCTGTAAATATTTGATATGCCGATATCATCTTCATATCTTGGAGTTCCTGCTGTGTCTCCGACCAGCAGGATATCATCTGCAAATAATTGATATGCACAATTCATCTTCACATTTTGGAGTTCCTGCTGTGTTTACCACCAGCCGAATATCATATGCATATAATTGATATGCAGATATTATCTTTATATCTTGGATTTCATGCTGTGTCTACCACCAGCAGGATATCATCTGCATATAATTGATATGCAGATAACTTCTTCTTATCTTGGATTTCATGCTGTGTCTACCACCAGCAGGATATCATCTGCAAATTATTGATATGCAGATATAATCTTCATGTCTTGGAGTTCCTGCTGTGTCTACCACCAGCCGACTATCATCTGCATATAATTGATATGCAGATATCATTTTCATATCTTGGAGTTCTTGCTCTGTGTACCACCAGCAGGATATCATCTGCATATAATTGATATGTAGATATTATCCTCATATTTTGGAGTTCCTGTAGTGTCTACCACCAGCCGAACATCATCTGCATATAATTCATATACAGATATCATCTTTTTATCTTGGAGTTCCTGCTGTGTCTCCGACCAGCAGGATATCATCTGCAAATAATTGATATGCACAATTCATCTTCACATCTTGGAGTTCCTGCTGTGTTTACCACCAGCCGAATATCATCTGAATATAATTGATATGCAGATGTCATCTTCATATCTTGGAGTTCCTGCTGTGTCTACCACCAGCAGGACATCATCTGCATATTTTACGTTGCACCCGCCGATAATATATCCCGGTAGGTTTTCTCGTTAGCTTAGGATTGCTTCGCTGAAAAGGTTGCAGCCGTGGGTTGAAGACAGCCTTGTTTTGCGCTCTTTTCTATCGTTTGTTTGCTTTTGCTCAGTTAATTTTCTCAAAGGAGGAAATAAATGCATTGTTTTCTTGATTATCGAATATCAATCAATTATCCTTTTAGATCGGATTATGAAGTGATTCTTATCAAACAGACCTCCTCTTGAACCAATTTATATATTTATTTATTTTTTGGCAGTAGTAGCAGTATTATTATTACTAGTAGTATTAGTAGTAGTAGTAATAATAATAAAAAAAGAAGAAAGACCTTAATGGGAAGGAGAGAGAGGTAGAGCGGAATAGAGAAAGATTAACGAACTCTTAGGGATTATTCGGCTGATTATTAAAGAAATTGATTACAATAACGTTTAGAAAACTCTTGTAGACATTTGGTACATGTATTATGAATAAGGCTTATAACTCACAATAAAGACAAGCATAGAATATGAAAAAGGATTTATTTCACGCGTATTCTTTTTAACAACTAAGTTTCCTTGCTTCGGAGGTGTCTTAAAAAAACTTATTGATAACAATATGAATCAAAATCGATTGTCGATAAAGACCAATATTTGAGAGACTAAAATAGTATGTCAATATCGGATCTGACCACATTCATTTGTATGGAGAAACTGGTGCGTACATAAATCTCTAGTACGTTCAAGTTTACTTGAATAACAATCCTATTTAGCAGCTGTTTCAAAAGAAAATGTTGGATCGAACACATGATGTGTGAGAAAGAGAAAAGGCAGAGAGAGAAAAAAAGACAGAGCATCTTTTATAATCTGTTACAGATAGATATAGATATATTCAGTAGTATGTTTGAACCTTAAATTCGAAAGCAAGCTTGAATATGAAAACCAACCTTATACTTAACACACACACTCACACACATACAGAAACACACACACGTGCGCGCGCGTGCAAGCATACAATGCGCAAACCTGGGAAAGATCCATTGTACGTTCACAAGAGAAAGGAAAGGTGAAATTAATGTCACACTGTGAGAAATGAAGACACGAATCCTGTTTCCAAATTTTTGGTTTTCTTTTTCCAAGGATTTCCTTTCGCACTGTCTTTGACACTTGCAACAACTTCTGTTATTTTTCTCATGTCAGAACATGGATCAGCTTTTCCCTTCAACAAGGGAGAACTTTGACTCTTTCCTGTCAGCCCTCTACCCATCTCTACACCACGACGCGTAAATGTAAACTCTAACTGGGGGATTTGAATTCTCTCTGACAGGTCGCCCCACCCCGTCAACTGATGGATCATTACTTTTATTTCTAACTATGGCCGTTTATATAAGCCTGCGAACGGAAACTTGTACCTTCCGATTCCGACCAAGTGCCACTTGATTCCAAAAATATAATTTATTTATTATTTTGGTCAAGTAGATAACCGCCTCTAAAATCCCGTTTCGTAGATTTTACTGCTGGTTATAAATACACACTTCGGATGCAGATACAATTATTTAGGGCCCCCTTGACTTCATGTATGCTCTAAGCCAGCCGCGTGAGTTACCTGTCATGTCACAGTCGGACAAATATGAAAAGACTGGCAAACACTTCTATTTCTACTACAGTAACTTTTTCTGGTCCCAGGAGTGAGGCGATTTAAAAAATAATAAACAAGTAATTCCTCTTTGAAACAGAGAATGAACAAAACTTTTCTTTTTCTGTACGTCCAGTCCGCATTTTATGGTTGCTGCTGGATACTGGGTAGCGAATCAACACCCAAAGCATCATGCCTTCTTCGAACAGTGACGATTGGCTCGCTTCAAATAGAAATGGATCATATACAAGGTGGAGGGCTCACTGAGGGTTCCTGGTTTGTACTTCACTCACTGGTTTAATACAGTCACATTTACAAACGTGAGTGTTGCTATCAGAGGGGGTATTTGCGAAAAGACAGCTGCGGATCATTGTACCTTTTCTTCGGTCATAGAAAGAGGAAAGAAGCCCCGACAGCGAAACAATTACCCATACACGCCTTCTGGTGCAGCAGCTGGGCTCGAAATAACCGTTCAGAAACTGTTCTAAATCAGAGTGCCGTATTTGCCGGCCTATTTGACGCGAATTTTATAATAATTATTATTATTATAATAATATATTTAGACACCTCGGCGTGGTGTAATGGTTAGAAAGTTTTTCTTGCTAGACCAATTAAGACTGAGCAGTGAGTTCGATCCTCACTGGGTGCCCCATACTTTCGGCCTTGTGCTACATCTAAGCCGGGCTTAGAAAATCACCATAGACGCGAATTTTTCGCAAAAAAAAATAAAAATAAAAATAATAATGCACTAAAAAATTACCCTGCATCGAATGTATTCGAGAGGCATGAAGTCCATGAAAAAGTTGGGTTTATCAGGAATTAATGCACGCATAAAGCCTAACTCTGAATCTATGATTCCTTGAAGTGAACAAAAATGGTATCCATAAAAAACATATCACTCAGGAAAAGAAATTAAAAAAAAATTATTTAATAACAAAATATTTTGCTACTTGTTTTTGTAGAAATACCAGATTTTACAGAAATTTTTGCTTTGACTTAATTTGTTGCTATTTGTTTTGTGTGTGTTTTTGTTGATATACAGGTATTGGAATTTACTTTTCTGCATATATGGTAAGGGACTTTATTTAACAAAAAGCACTACATTTCTGGTTTTTTTAGACTATTACCATATGTACCAGTATTCAGAGATACCAATAAATTTCTTTGTCGCTATTATGAATTTATTGTATGTGCAAATGTTGCTCCCTGAAAAACAACTAAAAAAATGTCTAATAACTGCATGATGAAATGTACTAAAATTCTTCTTTTTCAAAAAAAGTCTTTATAATTATAACTGACCTAATTTCTGTTAAAAAAGTACCAGTAGTATAATTAGTGCATATTAGTACTACTGTTACTTTTTTATACTAAAATTCTTTTTCAAAAAAAGTCTTCGTAATTAAAACTTACCTCATTTCTGTTAAAAATGTACCAGTAGTATAATTACTGATTATTAGTACTACTGTTACATTTTTATACTAAAATTCTTCTTTTTCAAAAAAGTCTTCGTAATTATAACTTACCTCATTTCTGTTAAAAAAGTACCAGTAGTATAATTAGTGATTAGTACCACTGTTACTTTTTTTTTTAATGTAAGAGTTTCTTCATGGTTAATTAGAATGTCACATAAAGGTAAGGTTATAATTTTGATTTTTTTTGGTTGTGATGCGTGCATTCTTTTTCCTAAATATTCCATGTCAAAATCTGGGTGCGTCCAATAGGCCGGCAAATACAGTAATTCTTCAATGAACCCATTTACAGTGCCACGCAAAAGTTTACAACACATTACAAAAATATTTTTAGTTAAAGAATACTATTCCAACAGTAAAATTTGGAGACGGGTCAATCATGATCTCGGGTTGCTTTAGTGTCCAATGTGTAGGGAACATTGAAATAATAGCAGGGAGGATAAATGGAGCATATTATTGGGATATTTTGGAGATAAATTTACGTCAGAGTGCACATTCGCTTGGCTTGAAACCAGGTTGGGTTTTTCAACAAGACAACGATCCTAATCATACTGCAAATCTTACAAAATCATGGTTAAGTTCAAATAGAAGAGACGTTATAAAATGAAAAAGTCAGTCTCCAGATCTCGGTCACATTGAAAATTTATGGAGAGAACTGAAACTGAAAATTCAAGGAAGGAACCCGCAAAACCTACATGAACTAAAGAAATTTTATCGTGAAGAATGGGAAATTATTAGCTAAGAAACACGCAAGAAATTCGAAGGAGACTTCTCTAAACGCCTACATGGTGCAATTAGGAATAATGGTTACGCTAAGAAATATTAATAGATGATTTAATAAATGTATTGTAAAATTTTGTGTTATTCAATATTGGTTTTGCTTCGTGGTATATTTTTATTATTTTTTTAAATTTGATTGTTTTACTGAAGGATTAAACAGATGTAATATTAGCAGTAAAAGTTTCATTGAGCTGTGTTAGAAATACCTAAAAACGCATTTTTTGTAATGTGTTGTAAGGCACTGTATTGTATAACTAGACCGACCGAGCGTGCGCGCGCACACACACACGCACACACGCACACACACACACACACATTTCATCAAGCCAGCCTTATAAAAAAAGAACATGAATTTTTAATGAAAATATATTTATTGAAACATTACCAATTATTAACACACGTTTAAAAAACGACATTTCATCACCATTTTTCCACAGATTCATTATTCATGAATCTCTTCCGAATACATAAAAAATCAATATATATATATATATATATACAAAATACGCATGCGATAACAGTCAGTTATGTGGCATGTGTGATACACGCTTAGGCGATCATGTATCTTTCGATACATGACTGACGAGGCAGATTTTTCCCCGTAGGTGGTTGCCATTTATTTCTGCGGTAGACCAAGGCTAAATAACTCGGTCTGTCCTGCTATCTCTCCTTAGCTGGAGGGTGGGGGAAAGAAGAGTATTCATATCTTTCCCAAGGGTATTAGCATGTAATCCGAGCCGCTATACATTACTCCACCGTGCACGCGATATACTTTAATGAAAAATTGTTCAAAATATCCTGCAGCGTCTCACTAACCTTCACATACTTTAATATCCAGAATCTTTTCATACGCTTATTTGTATTTTATCTGTTACTTCATTCATCCAATCAAAACATTCTACTACGTTTTACTAACTTTTACACACTTTAGCATCGAGAATATTTGCCACACATATTTAAATATTATCCGATACTTCAATACGCACGACATGTATCTAAGCCATAAGAAATAGCCAAACACAATACACAATATAATCTGTGGCTCTTTGCTTTTAATCATTTTTATCATTTTTATCTTGATCTATGACGAAGCTTCCATAAAGTGAAACATGTTAAATTAAGATCTGTTTGCTACTTGTTCTTTTTTCTATCATGCACACATACACATACACACACACACACACACACGCACACACAATTCTACTTAAACATGAAAACAATAAACAAAAACTAAAAATTCTTGAAGCTTTATACATAAAACAGTTGAAACCTAACCTGAATAGAATAAACTATGAAATCTCCACAAATATTCTTAAATGTCTATAATTAGTAACAGAAGCCATGGGTTTATACCAACGGCTTCCCATACTTAATACTTCTCGAATTCACTCTCGCGTGGTCATGTGTGACGTCATGAGCTGCGGTGCGATTTTCGCTTCCAGCGTCTTATACGTGTTTATCGTTGCTTGGAAATCATCCATGTAAACAGAGACAGACAATCATCACATTCTTGTCCGTGTATTGCTTAATATATTGTACTGTAATTGTCATCTTTGATAATGGCTTATGTAAGGAGAAAGCTTAGATTGGATTAAAAAATATGTATCAGTATTGTGATTTTCTTTCTTCGTTTAATGATAATGTTATTAAGCTTATCAGACGTTATGAAAAGAATTTACATAAAATAAATAGACAACACTTGTCTATATTATTTAATCAAACGATATATAATATATATATATATATATATATATATATATATATATATATATATATATGAAAATGGATTAAATCCGACATATTGTTATTTTTTAATTTATTTTGTTTAAACGTTATTTTGATAGATACTCATATTCAACTAGAAGCTCTGCCTTTTTAATTAGATAGTATTTTTTTATCCAACTCTGCCATAGAACGCATATTTTTCTAAGGAGATTTTTCGATATATTCAGGTCGGCAGATGTAGATGGATAAAAAATACTGTTTAATTAAAAAAAACCAAAAAACAAACAAAAAACAAAAAACAGAGCTTCTAATCGAATATAAGTATCCATAAAACATAACTTTTAAACAAAATAAATTAAAAATAACAATATGTCGGATTTAATCCTTTCCTAAAAATAAATTGTCTTTGTTTACGTTAGAATACAATACAGAGCAGATATGGATGTTCCGAGGGTCGGCAGAGAAGTGTGTGTTCCAAAAGCACTATTCGGACTTTGTTTGACTGTAAGTCCTACGTGGGCGAGCGGTTTGGCTCGTCAGATCCAACGACGGTTCCCTATTGAGGATGAAGGTTCGAATCCTACCGGATGGTGCATACTTTTCTGACAAGATTTCTCGAATACTCATGCCGGTAGACATAGTTGGATCAAAAATGCAGTTTAATTATAAATCAGGGCTTTTACTCGAATATGAGTATTTATAACAAAAAACGTTTAAACTAAAAATAACACACATGTGTGTTATTTTTACTATATATATATAGTGGAGTAATGTACAGCGGCTTGGATTGAGGAATCGGAGAGCCGAGATCGAATTCATTACATTCACTTATGTGCTAAATACCCTTGGGAAAGGTATGAATCCTCTTCTCCCTCCCCCCCCAGATATGGGTAAATAGCAAGACAATCCGTGTTCTATAGCCTTGGATGCAGAAAGAAATCTGCCTCGTCAGTGATGAATCGAAAGAAATATGGTCGCCTAAGCGTGTATCACGCATGACTAGTAAATTTACTCCTCACGGTGTAATCCATACACGTGACCGCTTCGCTTTATAAACAGAATGTGAGTCTCACCATTATACAATGGTTAGAAATATTGTCTCGCAGATTCATTCTTATTGAATTCGTTCCTCACCAGGTGCCCTATGCTTTTGTTCCTATCCTAACGTATGCTTCATAGGGTTTTCTGGAAGTTTCTCGCCTCGTCCCGTTTCTTAAACTTCAGATATTTTTTGAATCCATTCTTTCTTCATTTCTGTAATGATAACTTTTTGGTTTAATACCACAAAATACCTTAACTTAGCAAAACAGACAATGGAAAATGTGACACCGAGATCCGAACAAGCAGTGGAGTAACAAAAGACGCATTCCGGAAACTAAACTATTAAGAAACAGAAAAAAATTGTTGGAAATAAAAATTGTTTGTTTAAAGGCATATCAGCTCCTTATGGGTCATGTAATGCTGAAATTTAATTTTTTTGTGTGATTTGATTTGATTTGTTTGTTTAACGACGTATCAACTCCTCATGGGTCATTTAATGCCAAAATTTAATTTTCTTGGGAGCTTTGATTTGATTTGTTTGGTTAAAGACACATCAACACCTTATGGGTCATGTAATGCTGAAATTCAATTTTCTTGGAAGCTCTGGTAATTTTTTCAAAAATGCATTAATGGTAATTTTTGTTTCCTATGAAATTGTATTGCTTGTAATTTTTTTAGTATGAAAATATATTGCTGGTATTTTTACTATAAAAAATTATATTTTTGATAATGTTTTGACTCAAGTTTGGGGGTTTACTTTTTGCTCATAGTTGGGACCCTAACAAGTGCTACCACTCCGGGTGAGGGTGGACCAGGGAACAACAGTAATTAAGAGGTGGTTTCACACTCCAAAAAACCTCCCGATCAGTGGTCTTGCTGCCGGATGTAGTTTATCGTCATACCTAGGACGAAGGAAAAAAAATAAGTCCTTCTCACGGAGGGAATACTGATGGTTTGTTACAATGTAATTGGCATGGCGGGTCCTAGCCGTGAAAGTCAAAACTGGCGGAACCAAAGAATGTAGTTCTTTTGAGCACAAGGTAGAAGTGATAGAGTAGCGAGGGGCTCGTCAAATCCCGCGCCTGTGTGTGTGTGTGTGTGTGTGTGTGTGAGAAAGAGAGAGAGAGAGAGAGAAAGAGAGAGGTTGGAAAGTGGAAATTAATTCATCACCCACAAGGACACGGAGACGCTTCACTGGTAAATGAGGATTTGGCAGCTCCCACTCAAATATGACAACAATATTCTATTTTGGGCCTGATCTGGCTCTTGTAAAGGTAGAGGATATCATGAAGAGTCAGATAGTTACTGTCGTAGTTATTTTCCAAGCGTAGCTTAGATGTGGCGCAAGGCCGAAAGTATGGGGCACCTAGTGAGGATCGAACTCACTTTTCAGTTGTAATTGATCTAGCGAGACAAGCTTGCTCACCATTACACCACGCCGAGGTGACCCAGTGATTTTCCAAGCGTAGCTCAGATGTGGCACAAGGCCGAAAGCATGGAGCACCTAGTGAGGATCGAACTCACTTTTCAGTTGTAACTGATCTAGCGAGACAAACTTGCTAACCATTACACCGCGTCGAGGTGCCCAGGTAGTTACTGGTGTAGTACAGGGAACGGCCCTTTTTATAAATATCAGGTTGTTGTAGAGTAGCGTACATCCTGCTCTCCCCTACTACTCTGACAATGGACTGATCGTACTTATAAATATGGCAAGTTGCCACATTAAAGTGGGGGCTTGAGGAGTAGTTAATTTACTCAAGTTTTTTCCGTTGTATTTTTAAAAATTCATTTCACCCCAAGTATAGCGGGAATGTCACTTCTACCCAGGGGGTTACAGTGAGTGAAGGTGGAAGAAAAGACTGGGTAAGGGGAACCGAGGAAAGGATAAAAGCTGAATGGCGCTCAAGAAGATAGAAGATGGCGATTGACGTTGCATTTATTTTTTGAAGATTGCAGTTATCAAGGAAGCATGGAAACGGAAGGGAGTTCCACAGACGGGAAGTGTGAGGAAAGACATTGTTGAAGTAGAAGTGGCGGTTACATTCAACTAATTTAACAGTAAACGGGTGAGACCCAGATGCTAATCTAATAGCACATTTAAACTCACGTAGTTGAGGCACTAGGGAAAAATGATCGTCAGAGTAGTTGCCATGAAAATATTTGTAGAAAAGACAGAGGGAGGCCGCACAACATCTGTGAGATAGTAACTGAAACTGAGATGCCAAATCAGGATCGATTACATTGCAGATCCTTCTTTCGATTTTGTCAAGAATCTTGAGATGAGTAGCAGATATGGCAACAGTATTCAATGCACGGACGAATGGTAGATTTGTAAAATGTGCAAGATGGACTCTGACAAGAAAAAAACTTCTGGCACGACACAGTGACCCAACTTTCCTTGCAGTAGATGCAGCTATAGATTCAGTCAGTTAAAAACGTGAGACCAAGAAGCTCATTTGTTTGGAAATTATCTTCTAACTCCACTGTCGATTCATCTGGTGTATCCCTATAGAACGGAGGCTCTACGGAATGATATGCGCATAACTCCGGTCTTGGTTTTTGCTATCATTTCTAAACTAGGTCCCCACAAGGCATGTGGATTCGACGGTACAATTGCAGTCATCATAAAGAAATGCGCTCCTGAACTTTACAATTAATGTGTCGCTGCTTCTTGCTTTCCAGCTTGTTGGAACTCCTCTGTAGTTCCCGTTTTTAAAAACTCCTGGGACCTTTCGAGAGCCTCAAATTAACTCCCTATTAGGCTCTTACTTCTTTTTTAGGCAAAGTACTCGAGGCTTCTCATTTCGCACGCCCTCCTTTCGGACAAACAAGGTGGCTTTCATTTCGCCAAGTCTACCGCTGATATTTGTCTGTCAATCTTTAGCTCAGGCTGTTGCTCTACATATCTAAAGACGTTCGACAGGGTTTGGCATGATGGCCTTCTCCGCAAGTTCAAGGGCTACAGTATCATGGTACGAATATTTGGCGCTATACAATCGTTCCTAGCAAATCATGTAATGTAGTTCGTGTTGAACGGACAAGCTTCTACATCATTTCATACTAATACGGGGCTCCACAGGGCTCTATCCTTGAGCCTGATTCTGATCTTTTCTCACCGACTTGACGTGGCTTCCCTCTGTCTTTTCTACAAATATTTTTTACCGGCTGACAAAGGCAATGCGACTGTAGTGATGGACAAATCGGAGTATACAAGAAAACTGGAAGACCTCATTAGCAATGGTAGCTACAGCATAATGAAGAAGGATCCTACTATGAAAACGGAACGCAAACTGTCACAGATCCTAATCAAGAACAAGGATCACTTCGCATCCAAGACGTATAGGCAGTTATCGCAGCGTTACACCAAGTTATCTCACATATACGGTCTCCCTAAGATTCATAAAGACGGTATTCCACTCAGGCCGATTGTTAGTTGCCAAGGCTCTGTGTGCCACCCTCTGAGTCGCTTCCTTGTAGATATAATTGACCCATTGATCTGAAAGTCTCCTTCATATGTCCGAAACTCCGTGGAAATAATCAAAGATGCTCCCATCCTATCCAACCAGATGGTGAGTTTGGACGTGGTGAGTCTGTTCACCAAAGTACCCACGGAGGAGGCACTCTCAGTAGTCAAAGACAGATTGACCTCTGACTCTTCCCTAGAGCAGCGGACCAGTATTCCAATAGATAATCTGATGGAGATGTTGACTTTCTGTACACAAACAACACACTTCAGAATGGGATCACACATATATCGACAGGATGAGGGCTTAGCAATGGGCTCGCCATTATCACCAGCAATGGCGAATATATACATGGAATACTTTGAAGAAATGGCATTAGAGTCTATATCGCTAAAGCCAACTATATGGTTAAGGTACGTAGATGACACCTTTATACTCTGGCCACATCAGGAAGATGTCCAGGTTCTACTGGACCATGTGAACTCAATAAGACCTTCGATACAGTTCACAATGGAGAAAGAGAGTAACAACTCACTCCCATTCCTGGATGTACTAATATCTCGAACAGAGCATGGGTTCAAGACATCCGTATACCGAAAACCAACATTCACCGGACAGTACCTCAACTTCGACTCCCAACATCCATACAGCGTAAAGAAAGGGATCGTCCGATGCTTACAACACCGAGCAAAAGTCATAAGTGGCGATCCAGAGACATTAGATAAGGAATTGGTCAGTATAAGTAGTACCCTACAACGTAACAACTACCCTGGGTACATGGCAGCACCCCCCAAAAACTGGGATAGGCGGGTACAAGAGGAGGAGGAGGAGGACAACACTCAGAAAACAGTCTGCCTGCCTTATGTGAAGGGGTTATCAGAGAAAATACAAAGGATCTGCGGTCCATATAACATCAGGACAACCTTCAAAAGCGTGAGGAACATGACTAAAGACTGTGTGTACGCTATCCCTTGCAACTGCGGAAAGGAATATAAAGGAGAGACAGGCCGCCCCCTCAAGGTAAGGCTTCAAGTACACCAGAAAGCTGTAATGCGAGGTGAAGTAGAAAAATCAGGCGTGGCTGACCACATATGGAGAGAGAAGGGAGATCCCCGCCCCCTGTGGGATCATGTTGAGATCATAGACAGGGAACACCATTGGAAAATTCGTAAACTTAAGGAATCAGCACATATGCTAGGCCACAAAAATCTCCTGAGCCGACCAAGCATAGAAATAAATACAATATGGGAACCAGTAATAAGGAGTACCAGAGAAAAGCAATGATAACAAAGTTGCAATATGAACTCTGGTAAAGACATGCAATGATAACAGCAAAATTGCAATATGAGCACTGGTAAAATGATGCTGAAAACATTAGGTTTATAATACTCAGAAGTTCATACCCAAGTTCAAGGACATATGGCACAGTGGATAAAGGCGTTGGTTAGATCCAGTGACAGACCCAAAGAAGGTGAGTTCAATACCTGGTTAAAGCAGTGGAGAACTTTCAGAGGGAAAATTAGCAGGAGATAACTGATAACTGACATCCATCAAACATGGCACGTGGAACTAGAACAGTCTACCCCAGTGATCGAAATAAAGGGTTCAGTTCGAAATTCCAACCACCTGAAGAAGGCTGGAGCGTACAACGGCCGAAACGTTGTGACAAAGATGAGGACAATAGTCCAACTAATGTAAATACTATATATATATTACTCTTTCATTTTTTTTTTACGTTCTGGTTTATTTACTTCCCTTTCATTGCTCCACTAATTCCTTTTAACTGTTAACTTTTCTCCCCTTCCTTTTCCCTAACTCATTCGCCTTTCTTGTACTCATTGTTTTCTATTCATTTTCACGTTGATATGAATTCCTTTATTTTATTCCTTTCATGTCTTCTGCTCCTAATTCTCTTACGTCTTCTATTTTTCCCAATGAATGTTTTCGCATTCTCTTATTACATTAGCCTTTTCTTTTGTGCACAAAACATGTAAAGACCACACGTTAAAGATTGATTCAACGTATACAATGTCAAAATCATTATTTCCCAAACAAACAATATCATACAAACAGCGACATCTGTTGACAGTTTCACCAGTCTCACATCAATCGAACAGAGATGAAATACTTACTAACAGCTCTTGTTTTTTGGTTGGCAATACAAAACGTTTCACTCATGTGAATATATATATAAGGTTAAAATGAAATATATTATCATTTCGTAATTTAGAAACGAAATAAAGTTGAATAAATTAACGAAAAAAAAAAAAAAAAACAGCTGGATTATTTAGATTATTCACATCCATTCAATATATATATATATATATATATATATATATATATATATATATATATATATATATATAACGATATAAAAAGCATTTTATATATCAAGGACAATATTGGGGAAAATATATCACAAAGTGTAAAAAGTTTTTGTGTGACGTGTTTCGCCCTTTAGGAGTTCATCGGACTAAATTTGTTATCTTTGTGTGACTACACATGCGCACGAACAAGGGATGTTGGGAATTTTAAATTTTAATTTATATATATATATTCTAACCTATGTATTTAGGATATAATCACTGCTACTATAGAAACCAACAACAAAAATACATTACCACAAAGAAAACCTCAAGGACTCTAAATGAATGTTTTTATGAACACAAAAGTTACATTTTACAAAAGAATACATCAAATGCACGTTGCTTTCCCACCGTAACGAGACTGACCATAATTTTGACAGAAAAAATTCTACTCTGATCAAAGGAGAAAACAATTCGTTACTACGAAAATGTTTAGAAAGTGCACTGATAACAAGGTCACCTACAGTAATAGAAGAAAGTTAGAAACGAAATAAAGTGGAACAAATTACCGAGAAAAAAACAACAGAATTATTTCGGGTAGCATGATTATACATTAAATACATAGGTTAGAATATATATATATATATATATATATATATATATATATATATATAAATTAAAATTTAAAATTCTCAGCATCCCTCGTTCGTGCGCATATATAATAGCACTAACAACAAATTTAGTCTGATGAACTCCTAAAGTACGAAACGCGACACACGAAATATTTTTCCACTTTGTCATACATTTTCCTCAAACTTTAATATGCTCCTTTATGTCCTCGATATAGGGAGAAGGCAATATGGATCTCCACAGCTTCCTACCCTTTATAGTTCTAAGTAATGTTTATCTCCTTACTGTCGTATTGCCTATTATGGCATCCATTTACACAATTTCGTTAGGTAGGTACGGCGAGGATTTCCTCTACTCATCTTTCTTTCAATATGCCGTGTGAGTGTCAAATTCTACAAGCGATCTTTCCTTATTTCGAGTTCTCGAAATTTAAACTAGCTCTTTCTGATTCTAAGTATAAATATCCTTTTGCTTCCATTTAAGATAAAGCTTCCAGTTTGCATATATGTTCAGTCTATTTTATTCTCATCATCCTTATGCAAAACCACATCTCCGTTACCTCAAGTCTTCTCTTCATGTGTGAGAAAATTGTACAGCGATCACTACCAATGAAGGGGGATTGATATTACATAGCAGGTCGGAACTGTTTTCTTTGTTTCTGATGAATTTTTCCTGATTTTTAAATACTTTGTTTAGATTTTAGAAGGTATTTGGTTATTCCTCTGAACATTCGGATTTGTGTGCTTCTCATAACACATTCCATACTTGCTTCATCTTGATGGTTTCATTTAATCAGTTCACCCCTAGCAAGGCGAAAGTGTCGCTAGAACGCAAGGGGTTAAGGGAAGTGAAACTGAATGAGAAGATTAAAGAAAGGGGAAAAAAGGAACAGGCTTAAAGAAAACTGAAGACCGGTGCCAAATAACCAAGCTACGGCTAGAAATAAGTCGCGGGTACCCAATAACCAGGCTACGGTTAAAAATAAGTCGCGGGTACTCAATAACCAAGCTACGGTTTGAAATAAGTTGCGGGTACCCAATAACCAAGCTACGGTTAGAAATAAGTCGGGGGTACTCAATAACCAAGCTACGGTTAGAAATAAGTCGTGGGCACCCAATAACCAAGCTAAGGCTAGAAATAAGTCGCGGGTAACCAATAACCAGGCTACGGTTAGAAATAAGTCGCGGGTACTCAATAACCAAGCTACGGTTAGAAATAAGTCGCGGGTACCCAATAACCAGGCTACAGTTAGAAATAAGTCGCGGGTACTCAATAACCAAGCTACGGTTAAAAATAAGTCGCGGGTACCCAACAACCAAGCTACGGCTAGAAATAAGTCACGGGTACTCAATAACCAAGCTACGGTTAGAAATAAGTCGCGGGTACCCAATAACCAAGCTACGGCTACAAATAAGTCGCGGGTACTCAATAACCAAGCTACGGTTAGAAATAAGTCGCGGGTACCCAATAAGCAGGCTACGGTTAGAAATAAGTCGCGTGTACTCAATAACCAAGCTACGGTTAGAAATAAGTCGCGGGTACCCAATAAGCAGGTTACGGTTAGAAATAAGTCGCGGGTACCTAATAACCAGGCTACGGTTAGAAATAAGGAACATGTGCCTAATAACCAGACTACGGTTAGAAATGTCATGGGTGCCCAATAACTAGGCTACGGTTAGAAATGAGGAACTGGTGCCCATTAACCAGGCAACTGTTAAAAATAAGTCACGGGTACCCAATAACCAGGCAACGGTTTTAAATAAGTCATTGGTGTCTAATAAGCAGGCTAGAAATGAAGAATGGGTGCGGTTAAACATTTCTTGCGTGATTTGGAGTAGTCAAAAAACGTGCTGTCACTAAATGTCCTGTTTTAACACATGTCGAGTGTGGAATGAAATACACACACACACACACACACACACACACACACACACACACACACACACACACACATATATATATATATATATATATATATATACTAGCAGCATGGCTGGACGTTGCCCGTGCTTGATTCAAAAATCGTACGACTCATACAGCAATCGCTATCACTTGACTTAAAATATTTTTGCCCTTCCTTGCCTTTAAAGGAGTGCCCTTTGCCGTGCTGATGTTGCTACATGCCTTACTTCTTGCCTATCTAACTGTGAATTTTTCTAAGCTTTATACTAAACATTAAATCTGTAACGAAAAAAGAACTAAACAAAATGAACACAAAACGATCAGCTTTAAAAAAGGACTCGTAACTGGAAAAACCGAATGAAATAAGAATGTTAACAACAAATACTTTTTCACACCCAACCCGGTTCTGCGGAATCAGAATCAACGTTGGGTTTAAGCAAGCGAATGAGCCAATTGGAGTAAAGTGCCATGCAGATTTAAATTTTTCCCACTTGTGACGGATACAGCTATCGATTTTTTTTGCATGCTAGTGAACATTCGTGTCAGTCAGCTGTTGGCTCTCACGCTGGCCAGTAGAAAATGACCGCAAACTACATGAAAACAGCCGTAGAAGCATGAAAAGATCGATTATTTCCACTGTCGATGGGATTTGAGAAATGCAAAGTCCGTCTTGGCCTTCCCGCTAACTCGGAGCATGTCCATGTAAATTTTGGTGCAAATCCGTCGAAAATTGCGGCCATACATTCATAACAATTCATGCAGTCGAACTGTGTGTGTGTTACACACACATCCTGCCTTTTATAGAAAGAGATATAAACAACTTTTAAGTTGCAGGGATCGTAATAAGCGTATATTAATTTGAGTGGTAAATAATTTCCGTTTTTGTTAATCAACACTTCTTCAAAGTATAAAGTGCAATTACATTTCATCTACTTCTTGAGCTCACGTCTTCCACTGACATGAAGTGCAGCAACGATATCGAATCAATTGCTACATCTACTGATAGGAAAGTTGGTTCATTGTGTCGTGCCAGAAAATCTTTCTCGTCAGAATCCATCTTGCACATGTATAAATCTACAATTCTTTCGTGTGTTGAACGTTGTTGCCATATCTAGTCTGGTGCACCCGCTGTATATCTCGAGATTTTTTACTAAATTCAAAAAGGATCTGTAATGTAATCGATCCTGAGCTAGCATCTCGATTTCAGTCACCTTCTCAACGACGTGACGTGTTTTCCCTCTTTCATGGCAACTGCTCTGACTGGCTTTTTTCCTTACTTCGACTGCATGAATTCAAGCGTACTACTAGATTGGCGACTAGGTCTCACCGTTTTACTGTTGAACTAATTAATTCCAACTGTTGATTCTCTGCTAAGAGTTTCGTTTTTCGCACTTCTTACACTAGTAGTCGTGGCTCGTGAGGGTAAGGGAAACTCGGATGAGTTCTACCACGGATGTGCACTGATGATGATTCCCAAAGATAAGATGAAACGACCGACCAGTGCTCTCTGAATTCTGTTCAGGTTTCTTCTAGACTCGATGAATTACTTAATTATAATTATCTCAAATCCTCCTAATAATTTCTATCACTTGTATATCCTTGCTTGCGCCTGATTCTAATGCTCTGGATGGAGCGGCTTGGTGATAGTAGTCGTGGCTCGTAGAGCGCACAGTCCTATGGGTAAGGAGAAACTCGGATGAGTTCCACCATAGAATATGTGATCAATCTGCGCTATATCGAGTCTAATTCGCTACCTTTTCGTCACTGAGGCCCGTTTCTACAGTTGGTATAACGTTTGCCTGATAACGTAACTGACCGGGTTTCAATTCTCGGTAGTGGATACGCACTGCTGATGAGTCCCAAATATAGGGCGAAACGGCCGTCCAGTGCTTTCTGCATTCTGTTGAGGTTTCTATCAGACTCGATGAATTACTTAATTATGATCATCTCAAATCCTCCTAATTTCTATCAGTTATATATATATATATATACTAGCAGTAGAGCCCGGCGTTGCCCGGGGATGTAACAGTAAGAGATAGATCAAGTATCGACCATCATAAAGACTGAAAAATAAAATTGACAAAGATTATTGTTTAAGGTTGACAGACACGCATGTCTTAATTAGTTTTTTTTTTTTTTTTTTTTTTACGAATTGGTCAAACCCAAACTCAAAGAAAAACATTGTTTTCAATCGTTATGAGTCTACCGATTGAATAGAATTTTATTATAAACAATTGTCTGGTAAATGAAATTTTTAAAGCATTCTGAATGTAAAAATAAAGAAAAAAGTGTGCAAGACAATAAGAAACACTACCTGCCAAAAAAAAAAGTGAAGTTTTGTTGAAATCGGTTGAAAAATGTAAGAAATCCGATCCCATATATAAACGAACACACACACACACACACACACACACACACACACACACACACACACACACACACAACCTGGGTTTTATAATAAGCATAATTCGATATGAGTTATCCCCCTTTCAATCTCGCGATGCCTTTTAATCGTGTTTTCAAATTGATTTTGTGCAAAAACAATTGTGTTTTTCCAATTTTTGGCGCTGTCACAACCACCGCAAGGTGATTTTACGTAGTCTTGTGAAGTTTTGTTGAAATCGGTTGAAAAATGTAGGAAATCCGATCCAATATATAAACGTACAGACACACACACACAACCTGGGTTTTATAATAAGTATGATATATATATATATATATATATATATATATATATATGTAGCATGATTTGTAATAATGCCACTTGTTGTCACTTATCAAGTAGGCCTTCCATATCATTTTAATGTTGCAGGTTTTGATACGAAATAAAAAAAGAAAACTTTCGACGAACTTTTAAACCTGGATTTTATTAGAGAAAGTTTACCCCATAAAATGTTTTGCAGCAACCAAAAATGGTAATAATTGATTGGGGCAAGTTCAGGTGAATATGACGGGTAGGGTAAAACAGACCAACCGTGTTCCAAATGTTTTTCTTGTGTTATTCAGCATGTATGCGACCTTAAGATAGAATAGAGGATAATAACATTTTTCCTATTGACGAAAGCAGTTTTGCTTTTACACCAAATTTTATGGACACGTTGAAGCTGCTCAATTTATAATTGTACATTTACTACTTCATTGCTCTATTATTATTTATCTGTGCGGACAATCTCCTGAAGAAGAGACTAAGTAACAGAAATATGGTTCTACAGAAGGATGATGAGAATAACATGAAGCGAACACTGACGAAATATTAGAGAAAATGGAAACAAAAAGGACACTTATACTTAATATCAGGATGAGGCAGTTAAAACTTGTAGGGCACATAATGAGGAAAGAAGACTTGGAAATTTTGATACTCACAGGACAGATTGAAGGCAAGAGAAACAGATAAACAGCGCATAACCTACATAGCGAACCCGAATAAATGTCGTAGCGATCCAAATACAGGAACAACTTTAACTTCCATCCATGGAACTCACACAACTTTTGGGTCCGGTTGTAGGGATTTATCCTTGTTTATTTACTACGTTTTACGTTGGGTATTGTTGTATGCAACCCATTTTCATCACCTATTATGGTATCTTTAATCCTTGAACACTAACCATAAATTAAAGTTACACCACTACTAATCATGGGTATATCATACCCGATTTTGAAAATATCAAAAAAAAAAAAAAAAAAAAAAAAAAAAATATAAATCTTTATTTGAAATATTTTACATGCAGGCACTTTGTACTTTGAGTTAACATTAATATGAACTGAAAAATACATTATTTAGGTAAGAAAATCAGGTAGTGAAAACTGTAATTAAAAATAAGAAAATTTGCGGTGGGTACTATATACCCATGGTTAGTGTTCTAGGGTTAAGGAACGAGTTATTTCTCTGTTGGGTGATGAAATCTGTAGCTATGGATAAACGATCAAAATCCCGTATATAAAATAAATTGCTATTTTCACCCTTTGTTCTTTCTTTCTCTCCTCCTCTTCTACTTCTTTTTCTTCTTTTTCCTTCAGTTCCTGTTTCCACTTCTTTTCTCTTATTTTTTTTTATTTCATTCCTTTATCGTCTTGTTTCTTTACGTCTCTTTCGTTGAGAATTTCTCTTTCTCTGCCTCCTCACACTTGTTACTGTTCTCTATTCTCAACTGCGTTCGTTTTTCGCAAATGATTCCTTGTTTTTATTCAGTAGTCGTAATATTGATTTTCTAAGCGTAGCTTAAATGTTGCACAAGGCCGAAAGTATGGGACACCCAGTGTAGATCGAACTCAATATTCAGTCGTAATTGTTCTCGCGAGACAAGCTTGCTAACCATTAAACCGCCTCGAGGTGCCCCTCACTACTTGTAATAAGGCTCTTACTATATGGCAGGGAATGCCGGACAATCTCCAACCGATATGTAGTTCTACAGAAGGATACTGAGGATACCATGGACAGGACCTGTGAGTAGGAAAGAAGTTTTAAGGAAAATGGATAACAAAAATTTACATAGAAAAAGTTAAAATATTTTGGACATATAATGAGGAAAGAGTGTTTGGAGAAATTGACACTCATACGACATAATGAAGGCAAAAGGAAAATAGGGAAATAGCGAAATAAGCTTATGTAAACAGAAGGTAAGATATAAATATAAAGGAAGTTGTGGAGAGCTATAATCACCCATGTTCTGATTGGTCACGGTACATTAAAGAGTTGCTATTATTATTTTATGCTCTTTCGGATTTCACACCAATCGTAATTAATGGCATTTATAAAAGAGTCAGGAGATTTCATCTGAATGCTGAAAAGCATTGATGAAGTTCTAAAGAAAGAAAAAAAGATATTAACACGAGGAAGAAACAGTTGAAATTTCTCGGTCACATAGTGAGCAAAGTAGAGTTGACAAATTTTATGATCACAGGACAAATTGAAAGCAAGAGGGACAGAGAAAAGCGAAAAAATCATCCTGAAGAGACACGGCACATAGAAGAAGAAGAAGAAGAAGAAGAAGAAGAAGAAGAAGAAGAAGAAGAAGAAGAAGAAGGAGGAGGAGGAGGAAGAGGAGGAGGAGCTTGAGTAAATGGATAGCGGAACAAGGTTTAAGAGAGATAACAAAAAGACGAAATTTATTAAGAGCGACAAAGTATAGGAGATTGGGAAGAGCTATGATCGCCAACGTCCTAAAGTGACGCGGCACATAGAAGAAGATATAAAATAGAGCCTTTATAAAGAATATGTTGCTGTCTTTTCAATTTTCACTCCTGTATACGTCTCTCTAATCTTCATCTAGTCTTCTTCTACTCCTTCCCCTCCTCCTCCTTCTCCTCTTCCTCATTATTATTATTATTATTATTATTATTATTATTATTATTATTCTGTCTTTCCTTTTCACTGTCCTCTTTTCTGCTCTTTCCTTTTCCAGTTGATTCTTCTTTCCTTATTGTCTTCTAATTGTCTTACGTATTGTATTTTTTCGTATTCTCTTATTATTTTTTTTTTGTATTCTCTTATTATTTTTTGTGCATAAAACACGTCGAGACCACACGTTAAAGATTGATTCAACGTATACAATGTCAAAATCATTATTTCTCAAACAAACAATATCATACAAACCGACATCTATTGACAGTTTCACCAGTATCACATCAACTGAACAGAGATGAAATACTTACTAACAGCTCTTGTTTTTTGGTTGGCAATACAAAACGTTTCAAATGAAGGTAAGATGAAATATTTTATCATTTCGTAAGTTAAAAAACAAAATAAAGTTGAGAGAAAAAATACAATTGTACAACTTATTCACACCAATAAATTCATTAAAATCATTTATATATATATATATATATATATATATATATATATATATATATATATATATATATATATATAAAAACATGCTATGTTCATGATATAAGGACGTAGGCGATAATGTCTCACTACAACGTCCTACCGTTTGTTGCACAAATCAATGTTTGTCTTCTTGTTATTCATTCTATTTCCTGTTCTGACTTCCTTTTGCATATGCTCATTAAGTAGGTTGATCATGGCTCTCCACAACATTCTATCGTTTGTTGCTCAAAGTAATGTTTTTCCTTTTGCTATCCACCATGGTTTCTTTTCTGACATCCATTTACACAAGCTCATTAAGTAGGTTGATAATTGCTCTCCACAACTCTAGTTCTAAATAGTGTTTTTCCCCTTACTATTCCTTCCAGTCCCTCTTCTGCCATCTATTTACACAATCTTATTAACTCGGCTTTCATGGCTCTCCACAACTTCCTATCCTTTGTAGCTGTAAGTAATGTTTGTCCCGTTGCTATTTCTGCCAGTCCCTCTTCTGACATCCATTTACACAATCTTATTAAGTCGGCTGATCATGGCTCTCCACAGCATCGTAATGTTCTTCCTCTTGCTATCCATCATGGTATTTGTTCTGGCATCCATTTACTCAAGCTCATTAAGTAGGTTGATCATTACTCTCCACAACTTCCTATCATTTGTATCTCTAAGTAGTGTTTGTGCCCTTACCATTCCTGCTAGTCCCTCTCCTGCTATCCACTTACACAATTTCATTGTCGGCTGATCATGGCTCTCCACAACTCCCTATCTTTTGTAGCACTAAGTAGTGTTTGTCCTATTACTACACATTTTAGTCCTTATTAGCTAGGTTGCACTTACGGCTATCAATTTCAACAGTAAAATTAAGAGTCCCAGGTAATACTTGCCCTTAAATTCGCAAAGTCGGTGTATCAACGAAGAAATCAAATTAAGCAACTTAGTTTCGGTGCATTTCAACTGCACCTCGACGGATGAAAACAGAAAATGGTAACCGAAACTAAGTTGCTTCTTTGTAGTGAGTAAACTGTTTTTGTCTATTTGATAAAATTATAATAAATAATTATCGCTCTACTATCGATATCGAGCCCTCTTTTGGATTAATGCTGTGAACGTTAGAATTTATATATTACTTTCGTTCTCATTGCATCGGATATATATATATATATATATATATATATATATATATATATATATGATAGCCTGGAGTCCAGATAATTTAACAACATGCGAAACTCTCTCCCGATGACAAATAAACAAATAAATGGGAAGGAGTTAAAACATTTATCCCGGGTATCACAATAAAACTCTATTGTCATATTAATGCTATACTCAATTCAACGATTGATCAGAAAAAAAGGAAGAAAATGAGAGAAACGGTTTCATTAATTAATGCCGATGTATCGGGTTTAGGTGTCTTTATATTCGATTTAATCATTGGATATAATTAACGAATTATCAATTAGGGAAAAGTCGAGGGACTTCCTTACAAAAGGATTTTCTTCCATAATTGTCTCAGTGATAATTTTTGCGTCTTAATGAACACGCGGGCGTGAAACTGCTAGGAATAAGAGAGTCAAAAAAAAAAAAAATAGAAGTCATTATCTCTCACTTCCTCTCGTTCCTTCATAATAGTTAATAAAATCTTCCTAATGAGAACAATAAAAGTAATAATTTCAGGCTATATACGCTGTGTTGTTTAACATCATGAGAAGAAAGCTTTCCCCAGTGAAAAGATATCTAATTTGATTATCATTAAGAGGCCGAGACAAGCCATCTTTAGTATATTGACCCCAATGGGGGTGTTATGGGGGTGTTCAGCTACTCCACAACATCAGCAAAACATTTTTAATGACATTTTTCATCAATTCACCTCAAGCAAGGCGATAATGACACTAAGACACAAATAACTACTGGGGGTGAAAGAGAATGGAAAGACTTTAGAATTAACCGAAAACCCACTCCTAAACAGGAAATAAGCGATAAACCTCTTGTCCAAAAGACCGGGAAGGAAAGTGAAGCGGACGATAGATGAAACCATTTTATCTTTTTTAATATGGCAATCAATTCATAAATATGAAGAAGATTCAAAAAGCAAGTAAAATTGAATAAATAAATAAATAAGAATTACTCTAAAAGCGAAATTTGAACTTAAAGAAATATCTTAAAATTTTCCCCTTTTATGTAAAATGTATCTCTTGGATGAGTGTAAAAGAAACGTTCAAAGTGATTTACACAAAAAACTCATGAGACACTCAATGTAGAGAATTACAGTTAAAATGGATGAATGGGGCGTGTCATATGAATACAAGGACACATGGTAGACAGTGAAGGCTATGAGGATAAGGAGACAACGATTGTCGCTTCATTTGAAGATTTTATGTTTATAGTGTTCGAGAAAAAACATTCACATGCAATACAAAAAAAAAACTTCAAAGCTGTTCTCATTCTATACGTGTGTATTTCTGAGATGATGTATTGTAACTATTTACACTATTTACATTGTTCAGACTGTTGTCTTCATCTATAACGCAACAACTACCCTGGGTACATGGCAACATTCCCCACAAACTCGGATAGATGGGTACAAGATGATAACAATACTCAAAAAACAGTCTCGTTCTGCCTACTCTATGCAAAGGGCTTAGATACAAAAGATCTGTGGCCCATATGACATCAGGACATCCTTCAATATTTGTTCGACACCACGCAGACATATCTCCCGAGTAAGACCACTCATAGAGGAGAACATGATTAAGGACTGTATGTACGCCATCTCATGCAACTGTGACAAGAAATATAAAGGAGAAATAGGCCACTCCTTAAAATAAAACTGCAAGAACATCGTAAAGCTGTAACACGAGGGGAAATAGAAAAATCAGGTATGACTGACCACATATGGAGGGAGAAGGGAAATCGCCGCCCTCTGTGGGATGAAGATGAAATAATAGACGTCACTGGAAAATACGAAAACTTAAGGAATCAGCGCATATGCTAGGCCAAAAAAAATCTCTTAAGGCAGCCAAGCATAGTCATAAATACAATGTTGGAACCAGTAATACAGTGAGCTAGAGAAAAACAACAATTACAGAAATTGTAATATGAGCTCTGGTAAAAAAATAATTACTGAGACATTAGGTTTTTAAGTCCCAAAATTTCACTCACTGATCTCCAAGGATACATAGCCCAGTGCATAAAAGCATTGGTTGAGTACCCCCCAAAAAAAAAAAAAACAAAAACAAAACAAAAGGCATGGCACATAGAATTAGGACAATCTACCCCCTTGGACTAAATAAAGGGTTCGAATCGAAATTCCAGCGTATACCACCTGAAGAAAGCCGAAAAGTCGTGAATATGGCAATAAAAATAAGGAAAACAGTATAAATGTACTCAATCTATATAATTTTTACGCTGTTATCGTTAGTGTAACGTTTCATTATGCGTCTCATTTTTTGAGGTAAAAATCTACTCGATAAGGTCAAATATCATGGCAGCTGATCTAAAAAAATAACTGTTGTTAACTGGGGCATGAAATGGATAGTTAATTTTAATGCCTCCAAACATCGGGTCTATTAATCACCTAAGAAAACTCTTTCTTCCTTCCATCAGGAGAGTGACTGGTTGTGCCTTCGAGGGCTAACGTTTCCCACTGGTATGAAGTGGAAAGATTATAACGAATCGATTGCTAGGTCTTCTGCTATAAAGGTTGGTTCACAATGTCGTGCAGTTTTTCTTGCTCTCTAGAATCTTATATATCTACAAATCCATCATTCGTCCCTGCTTAGAATATTGCTGCCACATATGGTCCGATGCTCATGGGCGCCTTGATAAAATCCAAAGAATCTGTAATGTTATTGATCTTGATCTGGCATCTCGACTTGAGTCATTTTCTCACTGCTGTAATATAGATTACTTATGACTTTTCTATAAATAATTCATGCTAAATGGCCTGATGAACTCTCCTCTATGGTACCTTGGGGAGATATGATAAATAAAGGTGTTGAACATATTACAATCTACCCTATACCGACATTTAGAAAAGACAGATAAGTCAATAAGCTGGGGTGTTTTAATTCTACACACTCTTAGCGTTGTCCTGTTAAATTACGTTCTTTTATTATTCTCGCTCTTTAATAATGTTTTCTTAGATGTTTTCACGCTCAGTAACCGCCTGCTCTTGGGGTGAAATGATTAAAAAAAATGATATATTTAATTTTGTGGACGTGGAATTGTCAATATACATCATTATATTCGAACTGTTGAACTCATTTTCATCATTATAATAGATGATCTAGTTTATATGTATCATTAACAGATATCAGTGAAAAATAATGGACACCTGACTATGACCAGAGGCTAACTAACCGAAACGTTGTGAATATAATAACATCTATGATAAACGTGATGAGAACAATAGTTAAAATAAATCAAAGAATAATGTCTATAATATATATATATGTATATATATGTATATATATATATATATATATATAGATATAGATAGATAGATATATATATATATATATTGTATGTATTTAGGCAGAATTTTTTCATTAATGCATGTTTCATTAAATAATATAGACAAGTTTTGTCTATTTTAAGCAAATTCCTTTCATATCGTCTGATAAGCTTAATAACATTAAAATTTAAAGACGAAAAAAAAATCACCATATTGATACATGTTTTTTTAATCCTATCTAAGCTTTCGGCTTGCATAAACCATCATCAGAGATGTCAAGTACATTACAATAAATTAAACAATATACGGATATATATATATATATATATATATATATATATATATATATATATTATGCCTCTTGATTCATTAGGGAACATAGGGCTGTAACAACACCTCTCCAATGGACGCGGTTCCGGGCGATCCTCTTCAGCTTGGCCCATGTCGTGCCGACTGCCTTCACTTCTGCGCCTTCTAGGCATCGACCTGGCTCGACGTTGCTTAAGTTCGGTCATCGTACGGGAACCGCTGTTTCAGCGTAATGTGGCCGTAAGCCTCCTTTGTAGGAGAAACTACCGTTTGATCCGGCGTGTTTTACCATTTGGCTACATAGAGCATCACAGTTCAGCAAGGATTTATTTTCCCTTCTTATGGAAAGCGCATCTATTTATAATGTAATCGGTATATTGTACAAAGTCTGATGGCTAAATTGTCGCCATTTTATATTTTTAATTTCGAACATGTGCGTTGTTTGTTTTTTAATTTTGCCGACTCCACAGTATAGTAGGGTTAGTTGGGTACCAACTGTGAGAAAAAGAGCACATGGCGCAATTCCCTCCGCCATAAATTTGGAAGCGGTATGCTCTACTGCTTGGCATTCGCACTCTAATATGAAGATTTCAGAGTGTTTGGGTGTCAGTAGTGCCGATGATTCGGGAAGAATTTGATGAGTTTAATGGTGATTACGGATGTGTTTGGAGTAATCACTTATGCATTCATTTATCAATCCACAGAGCCTCAGACAACACGGAGACCTACATCAAGTGCCTTGAAGAGGTAGTGTTGCCCTGGGTAAAGAGGAGACTGCTGGAAAATCCCATGTCTGGCAACAGGACTCTGCACCATGCCGTACAGGCAGAAGAACCTAGTCATGGTTTTTCTTTTTTTAAGCATTACGCCCCAAGCAAGGCGTGAAGCCACTAGGATGCAGGGGGGTGCGGAAGATTTGGAGCGAGAGCAGATAGGAGTGATAGAAGAAAGGATGAGAGAAGGATAGTGGGTAGATCAAGGTAACTGGAGATGTCGATTGACATTACATTTGAATAGTTGGAGATTATAGCTTTCAGGGAAACAGTAATTGGGGAGGGTGTTCCACTGGCGAGAGGTGAGAGGTATGAAGCTATTGGAGTAGAAGTGACGGCTACATTTGAAAGTTTCTACGGTGTAAGGGTGGGAGCGGGATGCCAGCCTCGTAGGGCGCTTGAATTCATGGAGTCTGGGAACCAGTGAAAGCAGCTCATCAGAGCAATTACCATGGAAGTATTTGTAGAAAAGACAGAGAGAGGCGACGGAGCGTCTGTGAGAGAGTGACTGCAGACGAGACGCTAGATCAGGGCCAATTAGATTACATATCCGTCTCTGGATCTTGTCAAGAACTCCGAGGTAAGCAGAAGGTGCTCCAGCCCATATATGACAGCAATACTCCATGCAAGGGCGAATGGTTGTTTTGTATATTTGGAGTATCGATTCAGGGGAGAAAAATTTCCTGGCGCGGCACAGAGAGCCAACTTTCCTCGCGGTGGAAGAAGCAATTGACTCAATGTATTTGTTCCATCTCAGGTCAGCAGTCAGCGTGAGACCGAGCAGACGCAGGGTTGTCAGACAATTTCTGCGACCACATCACCCCTTACATCTGGCCACCTAACTCCACAGACTGCAACCCTCTTAATTATTTTGTGTGGGGCGCTGTTGGGCGAGAGACCAACAAAACTCATTGTAGCATCAAAGATGAACTGAAGGCAAGGATAATAGCAATATTTACTAACTTAAACAAGCAGACTGTCCAGAATAGTTGCAGTAGATTCCAAAGTCGTCTGTAGGACATGGTTGAAGGCAACGGTGTTTTTATTGAACAAATGTACTCTTTACTATTTCATTTTTTTGTGTATTTTTAGTAAATATATCTTAAAAAGAGATGTCAGTGTTATTTTCATTTTTGCGTAACTAAGACAACAGTGTATCCATCGCAACCTGTAATAATAATAATAATAATAATAATAATAAAAATAATCAAACAGACTGTGTCAATTCTTTTTAATCAAATTTGTTTGAATGAATACTTGCTGCTTACATATACCATACTTCTCGTCAGAGCCCATCTGACACATCTACAAATCTGCCATTCCTCCTTGCATTAAATATTGTGGCCATATCTGGTCGCGCCAGACCAGATATGGAAACAGTATTCATTTCGAAGTTCTCGTCAAAATCCAAAGAAGGATCTGCAATGTCATCGATCCTGACTTGGCATCTCGACGTCAGTCACTTTCTCACCGACATAACGTGGCTTCCCTCTGTCTTTTCTACAAATATTTTCATGGCAACTTCTCTGGCGAGTTTTTCTTTCCTGGTGCCCCGTCTACATGAATTTAAGCGTGCTACTAGATTGGCATTTAGGTCCCACCCATTTACTGTTGAAATAATTAAGTGTAACTGCCACTTCTATTCTAACCATTTCTTCTCTTGCACTTCTCGACATTGGAACTCCCTTTCTCTTACTTGCTTCCCTGATAACTATAATCTTCAAAAATTTAAATGCAGTGTCAATCGCCATCGTCTGTTGCCTCGATCCCTGTCCATTTTTCGTTTCCTCAGTCCCAACTAGAGCCACTCTTTTCTTTCACTTTCACTCTCTGTAACCATCCTGCCTTGCTTGGAGTGAAAAAAGTACACTACCGTTCAAAAGTTTGAGGTTACACCTGATAATTTGTATGTGATGTCCGTGTTATTTTCTTTTTTGCGTAATTTAGACGAAACTTTACACACCTTGTATATAACACAAAGAAACATATATAGATATGGCTAGTTCAGTATTTATTACATGATGAAAAGTATCATAAATAACTTGTTACAATCAAATATAGAAACAAGTTAATGAACCGAACTGTAAAAAAATTGATCTGTTCGTGCACATACAAATATTTATTGACATATATATATATATATATATATATATATATATATATATATATATATATATATATATATAAAGGCATGCTAAATGAATTCAAACAAGCCTTATGGAAATCGACCGACAACAGCTGTCAAAATTTTATTAGTTTTTTCTGTTTTGCGTATGAGTTGCTACACGCCCAGATCGAATGTATGGAAAAACTGTTGACGCTGTTTTTGCCTGTATACTTTTGATACTATTAGTTATGGGAGGGCGCGTGGCTGAGTGATTCGAATGTTAGCGTTCCGACCACGGGAGTTCAAATTTCACCATGGTCTATTTATTAGGGAGTTGACTTCTTGAATAAACAAGCGTGCGGAATTACTGGGAAGTGCTTGACAGCCATATGATGTGAGTGGATTTGGATAGGCGTAACGGTTCGGAAGCTGTATATGGTTGTCATGACACAAAGTCACAAGTCATCATGGCTGAGAATTTGAGCGTACCGGCCTTATTCAGCTACTGAACATACTCTCTTCCAGAAACCGTAACGAAGGTCCGTTCTTCCGAGTTGTAGTGTAAACCGCAGGTTAGCTCTGGAGAAAACGCGTCTGAACAGGCGCACGCAACAAGGATTAACTAGCTATCGATATTTACTAGTAGATTTAGGAAAAATTGTATTTGATTCATCCTAACGTTATATATATATATATATATATATATAGGATTGGTGTATACAGAATAAAATCCAATAACCCAAATAAGCCATTATCAAAGATGACAATTACATTGCTGTGTGTGTATGTGTGTATATATGTGTACATATGTAGGGGTGTGTATACAGGTATATATATCTGTATGTATGGATGTACATGTATGTGTATATATGTATATTTATGTATACGTATATGGATGTATGTATGTGTAGATGGATTGATATATATATAGATGGACGTATATGTAGATGTGTATATATATGTTTGTGTATGTTTTGGTATGTATGTAGTCATATATATTTGTATATGGGTGTATATGTACGTAGATATATGTGTTTATATAGTTAGACGGATAGGTATAGGGATACATTGTTTATTTGTTTAAATGGATGTATATAATTGTATAGAAATGTAAGGTTTTAGGTATATATGTTTATGTGCACGTATGTGTATGTCCGTATGTATATATGTGGGCAAATGTGTATATATATGAAGGACTGGATGTGGATGGATGTATGTGTGTATATATGTATGTGTATGTGTGTGTATATTTTTTTTTTTGGTTTATTTTATATATTTTTATATTTATATATATATATATATATATATATGTGTATATATATGTGTGTATGTATGTGTGTATGTAAGTATATGTGTATGTATGTATATGTATATATATATATATATATATATATATATGTATATATGTATGTATGTATGTATGTGTGCATGGATATATATACATGCACATATATGTATGTTGTGTGTGTGTGTGTATGTATGTATATATATATATATATATATATATATATATATATATATGGATATGTGCATGTGTGCATGTGTATGCATGTATATGTATGTGAAAAGTGTGTGTATATGGATATAGATGAATATGTGTATGTGTGGATATGTGAATATATTTTTATATTTTTATATGTGTGTACATGGGTATATGTATGTGTGTATGTGGGTACACGCTTATGTGTATGTATATACATGTATATGTTATTGTGTGTATACGCATGTGTTTTTGAACGTAGAAATATAGGTCCTTGCTGGATTAGATAATCGTTATATTTATCTTTATTTATTTATATTTGATTTGTAACCTGTAGTCGATATTAAATTTGTCAAATTTTCTCAATTACAAACCGGCCCTTTAAGTAAACGCAATTTTACTTTCCTTCGTCCCATCTCTCTCCCCCACCTCGTCTTTCCCTCCCTCTTATTCTAACATTAGATTGTCTATGGTGTTTGTATGTCACCACGAAATGTATCTTTATGCATTAGACATCCGACAACATTCATTTTTCTCTTAATTAAACCCCTTCCACTCACCTCTCCTAAAATTCTCTCTGTTAAGGTTTAATCTCCCTCCTCCTCATACTTATACTCTCTCTAAATTCTGTTTTTATTTCCGGATTTGTTTTTTCTGTTTTCTTTTTGAATTTGTAGGTCTGATGAATTGGATCGTATTTACGATTCCAATGGAATAAATTATGACCATGGAATATTAGTGTTTAAGCCTTTTTATTATATATATATATATATATATATATATATATATATATATATATATATATATAGGCAGCATTTTTTCATTGATGCATGTTTCATTAAATAATATAGACAAGTATTGTCTATTTATTTTATGTAAATTCATTTCATATCGACTGTTATGTTTAATAACATTATCATTAAACGAAGAAAGAAAATCACAATATTGATACATATTTTTTAATCCTATTTAAGCTTTCGGCTTACATAAGCCATTATCAAAGATAACAATTAGATTACAATATATTAAGCAATGCACGGACAAAACAGTGATGATAGTCTGTTTCTGTTTACATGGAAGATTTCCAAGCAACGACACACTTGTGCATATAAGACGCTGTCAAAAGCGATCGCTAGGGGGCGCTCTTTAATCCTATAAATAAGCAATGATATTCTCCCTCACTGACGTTTTGGTCTTTCTAGCTTTTGGCTTTTTGATGTAATCGCACATAGATAGGAACGCTGCTGAAAAGGTCCGTTCGATTCTTTGGCCCTCTCTTAAACTGATTTTTGAAATCCCTCACACACGCATATACACAGACGTGTCTATTACACACGCTTGTTACACACACACACACACACACACATATACACACACATACAAATTCTTCCTACGTAAATATTTACTATTCGAGGTGTTGATTCTCACAACATAATGGTGACTAATAATTCTAGACAAACATGCATGCATCCGCCAAAAAAACGGAACTCTGGCAAAATATTAATGTCAAGTTGTGGGTAGCAATGAAATGTGTAAACAATGCCACGTGTAAGGTAAGTCTGGCTAAAAATAAATCTGGATAGGTTTTCAAGCAGTTAAATGACAGCATCAGTGCCATGGGTGATGCACGCTTAGGAGATCATGTATCTTTCGATACATGACTGACGAGGCAGATTTTTTTTTCCTGCAGTAGCTTGCCATTTCTTTCTGCGGTAGACCAGTTGCCATCCAAGGCTGTAGAATCCAGTCTGTTCTGATATTTACCCATAGCTGGAGGCGGGAGAAGAGGATCCATACATTTCCCAAGGGTATTAGCACGTAAGTGAATGTAATGGATTCGACTCGAATTCGAACTCGGCTCTCCGATTCCTCAATCTTGAGCCGCTATCCATTATTCCCGTAGCATAATAACACTATATATAGTTTTTAAATCTTGTAAGATAAGAAGTTTAAAAAACCCTCTCTTATTTAACCTGTGGAAGGAATTACACGAAAGATAAATTTTTAATCCGTAAATCTTTCCAAATTCACTCCTTGTCAATAACAAGATATGCTGTGTGTAGTGTTGTGATTATCCCCATCTTGTTTGCCAAGAAACCCGTTAGGTGGCGTTCTCTTTTATAAGAACAGACATAACTCGGATTCAGTTCAGAATTCCCTGTAAGTTACCTAGATCGATATCGACCTGTTGAATCCTACCCTGGTTAAGACAGGCTCTTTTTGTTTACCTAATTAATGTGAGTAAATGTCGTTTCCGACTTTTCCCCGTCTTCTTTTTTTCTTATGATCGAGATTCCCGACCTCCTCAGTTTGTTTTACATCTAGACTGGATCAGCCTTTGATTTCCCCACGCACATATTTATTCTATCCTACCCTCTCCGTAAATGAGTGGGCTTCTTGATTCTGTCTGAAGAAACGGCCACTCTTATTTTTCTACGGGGTGAAAGGCTCCTACTAACATCTGTTGTTTTCAGCTTGTTATTTTGTTATATTTTAGTTTGTTTTTTGGGTTTCATCTCATCCCCCTCATTTCATTCCATGATCATATTTTTATATATATCTGTATATGAACATTTGTGCATACAGAAATTTTTATGGGTTTTTTTAAGGTTCCCTGTGAATATGGAGGTATTGTGGTGTATGTAGGAGTGAATGGTGAAGGATGACTTCTTGTGGTGAATAAGTAAATTATAATGAATGGATGGGTCGTGAATCTGATTGGCTTGATAGTTAATGATTACTAGCCTCACCCCACTTCCCCTTTTGGCCTTGTGTCGCAATTATTGTATCTTACAATAATAAATAATGGAGTTATCTTTGCCAGAAAGAGTAAACAATTAAGCAAGAACTGCTGTCAGGTTCCTGTCTTTTTTTCTCTTTCCCGACAATGGTTTTACCTTCCGAGGACCTGATTTAGACATTTTTTTGTTATTTTATTTCTATTATTGACAAAGTTTGTTTCTTTTTGTTGATTATATTTTTCGTTTTTATTTTTTTATTACTTTTTTTTTCAACAGCAGCTGAACTTGTTTAAATTTTTTTTTATATTATAGTTTGTTTTTACTTTCCTATCCTTTCTTTTTACGTCGGACTTGTTCTTTGCATTATACTTGTTTTTTTATGCCTGTTTTATTTTTGTAATTTTGTATTTTGTTCTGCATTTTACTTTCGTTTGTGTTTTTCCTTTATTTGGACTTTGTCACCGGAAGAAAAAAAATCTGGGTGTTAAAGAAAAACTTTACAAGATGGCCGACCATAGTCGGGCCATCAAAAATGAAGCAGATCCACCAAGCAAAGAAAATGAGGCTGTTCGCCCCCAAACGACAAAACAAAATGAAAAGAAATCCTCTAAAGGTGTGCCCTATAAGGGAAAAGATAATCTATCCACCCCAGTTATAGAGAAGAGTAAAGAAAAGAAAAGTCCAAAAGAGAAAGAAACGAGCACTAGCATGGTGGCGGACAAAGTCAGCGGTGTAGTCAGTAGGATCACCCTCTTTTTGAAGCCCCCCCCCGCCGAAATGCATAGCCAATGTGGCGGTGTTTTTTTGTTGTTTTTTTTTTTCACCCCGAGCAAGGCGGGAAGCCACTAGGACGCAAGGGGTTACAGAAGAATTGGAGCAAGATCAGATAGGAGTGATAGAGGAAAGGATGAGGAGAAGGATAGTGGATAGATCAAGGCAACTGGAGATGTCGATTGACATTACATTTGAATAGTTGGAGATTATAGCTCTCAGGGAAACTGGAATAGGGAAGGGAATTCCACTGTAATGGCCAGCACCGGTGGTCAAAGAGCCCTGGTCTGTTGCAGTTTTTGGGGTATGTCAGTACTAGTGAGCTAGCCTAAATGAGCTGACTCATTATATAGTTCACCAATAGAAGGGTTAACCAATCAGAAAGCTCAAAATATTCAATGCGACGTGTATAAAGGCAGCCATTTTTTCTCCCAAATTGTCTGCACTGCCAACCTGATATCGAAGACTTAAAGAATTACTTAACAGCCGCTACTTTCTCTGAATCTTCACTGTCGACCTCTGATATTGAACAGATTACGGACTTCACTGGATTCCATATTCAGAGACTACGGCAAACATGGTCAACATGGTCTGCCAAAAAGAAGGCGGAAGAGAATCAGGAATGTCTGGACTTGGGTATAGCAATAGGGAATCCCCAAGCTGCGAGATCTCAATCCCCTGAAACATCCAAATGAAAAAACACTAACGTTTCCCATTCCCAAGGGTCAGTCTACGGTTAGTTACGCCGAAAAATTACATATGCAGTGCAAAAAATATGACACTGGATATGTGATGTTCGAGACGATTAAAGAGTTAGAGAGGCTGATGAAGGCGAAAAATCAACCTGAACCAGTGAGGATACTGCGCCCTTTAGCCTCCGTGCCATCTTCTCCAAAGAAAAGGCCAGTCCCTTTTCTAATGACTAGGTCAGTGACCCTAACCCCTACGAAATTGACCCTCCTTAAAGAGGTGCCCACATCTCCTAGCAAAAGAGATCAACATGGACCAGTAGGGGAGCCACGCCTCCTAGACCCTGTCCCATCTTCCTTATCACACAAGAAATTATCTCCCGCAGTGACTAGGTCACTGATCCCAACCCTTTGAATATGTCCCTCCCTTAAAAAGGTGCCCACTCCCTCTGTATCACAGTTTTTTGCTTCTGCCCAATCTTCTCCCCCAAAAACCCCAAACTCACAAAAGAGGTATAGATGTCCATCTGTTGAATCCAGAGAAATAAGAAGAAAGGGAAAAATTGTCATACAACACAGGGAAAAATGTCTGCCGTGTGACCCCGAGGCAAATAGGAAGAGCAAAACAATATAGCAAGTAGATGCATGCCTTGAAACACTTGCTGTCTATACAGAAGTTTGAAAATAAGAACGTAGACCAACCGTGAAATTTTCCGAAAGCAAAGCGAGTCCTTACCGTCATCAGAACTGTCCCGGCAGACATGGGAGATGGTTGAAAAGGCT
The DNA here is from genome assembly GCA_903632075.3 of Acanthosepion pharaonis. Taxonomy (NCBI): domain Eukaryota; kingdom Metazoa; phylum Mollusca; class Cephalopoda; order Sepiida; family Sepiidae; genus Acanthosepion; species Acanthosepion pharaonis. The sequence goes on along the minus strand of CAHIKZ030000080.1, from coordinate 3,087,021 downwards.
GTCAAGGGCCTTGACATTACGCCCAACTTGGCAATTTAGGATAATGAGGACTCAAAGAAACTGAAGCAATTCTGCTCAGGGAGGGTTCTGGTTTCTGTTCACCACTCCCTATATAGAGCACAAGCTAACTTTTCGGGGGTCTCATAAGGACCAAAATAGGCCAGGGGTCAATGTGAGAAGCCGGAGGCATCCTTAACCCGACAATGTTTAAGGTAACCTGCCAACCCTATTAGATCACTTTTTAGCTAGACTGAATGTCCCGGGGCTGAGGTCAGTCTCGATCGCGCCCTTCAGTGACTGGGAGTGGATATATGTGCTATACGAGAGACTCATTTCTATTCTGCCGACCATGATGATATATTGTCAAAGAGTTTTGACTTTTTTTTCAGCCTATTTTGGTGACCGTTCTAAGTGTGTGTGTGTTTGTGGGGGTGGGGTTTTTCGTTGGTATTGAATGCTGTATGTATGCTTGTCTTCGCGGATCTGAAGGGCAGGCTTTTTGTCGTGGAACCTACCATAAAAGATCAGGCATTTCGTCTCATTTGGGTTTATGTACCCAAAGACTCCAGACAGAGGGCGCCCTTTCTTCGGTAGATCGATCCGTTTCTGACGTCATCTCGTTAGGTAAATTTAGCGGGTGACTAGAATGTCGTCCTCGGTCCCTATATTGATCACACGATGACTAGATTGGTTACTAACAACCCGGATGTAAGGACATTTAGGAACTATATTGATAGGTTGGATCTTGTCGATAAGTTCGGGGTATGAATTTCCTCGCGAGGTAGTGTCGACTAATAGCAGGAGCGGGGCCTCGGTGTTGCGTACCAGCAACATTGACCGAGTCTTAGAAGAGTCAACTTAAGGCTCTTAGGCTGTCGAAGTTTTTATTCCATAGTTTATCCAGACCATAGGCTTGTGCGGGTTCGTTTAAACTTAGATAAAGATAAGTCCGGGATTAGCATGGCTGGCTACTGGAAATTCAACACATCGTTGTTCGACGAGAAGGATTTTCAGGATCAGCTTTTACTATCTCTAATGCGGGGATTGACGGGTCCGTGGTTGGGAATACGTGGTGGGCTCAACTTAAGACCGCCATTAGGTCGTTTGTTGCTGATTATATAGTAAGCGGCTCAACCGAGATAGATTAGCAGAGCAAACGGCACAATAATCTAGAGAGTACAAAGGGTTATAAAATCGGAAGATAGTGGGGAAATAGCCGCAGTGAGAACAGTGTTGGCCTCCTTGCTTATCAATAAGGATCAAATTCTGGCAGTTAGTGCTAGATTAAAAGGGATGTTTTCCGAGGCAACAAATATGGCCCCTGAATTGCATGCGAAAGAAGTTCGGAGTATCGCAGACCGATATATCGCTAGCGTCGCATTGCCGGATGGGCGTACCGTGGCTACAAACGATGGCATATGAGAGACTTTTCGATTTTATTTTCAGGATCTTTTTATCACGCAGCCGGTCTGAGCCCGACTCAGTTTGACACCTATTTGGCTGAGTTTTCTCGCCTCGAGGCGAATGAAGCAGATAGGTGCGAGATTCCGATCACAGAGGAGGGAATCTGTGATGCGTGGAAGCATGTCGGCTGAGGCAATACTCCGAGTATCAATGGCCTCCCCTATGAGGTTTACTTGTGGCAGACGCACGTGTTTGTACCTCTGCTAGAATTGGTCATTAACCAATGGATGAAGAACAGGAGTATCCCCAAACGCTTCAGCACAGGTGCGATCAAGTTACTTCTCAACGAGGGGGATGGGATTAATAATTTTCGGCTCTTATGTTGGATACAGAGTTAAGATTTTGGTCAAGGTCTTAGCCAAATGTTTGCAGGCTGTCCTGCCTAATACTATTGTCCCCGGGAAGACTTGCGTTATGAGAGGTCGTACTGTTCAGGACAACCTTCATCTGCTACGTTTGATCGCAGGGAAAGTTGACAGTGAAGGCATTCTATAGGGTTGACCATCGATTTCTTGGGGCTGTCTTCGAGTCGGCCGGCTTCGGGCCGTACTTTCGATTCTGGATCTGTCTCTTGTATCAGTCCCTCGGTGCGACGGTGGAAGTAAATGGCGTAAGACCGAAAACTTTTATTTTATCCAGATCCATTCATCAAGGTTGTACATTCTTGCGTTGGAGCTCTTCCTTTGCAAGTTAGAGGCGAATCCGGTCCTACATGGAAGTAAACTCCTTGGTACGGACACCCCGGCCAGGTATTCCACCTATGCCGACAACGTCACCGATTTCGTGAAAATCAAAGCTGTTTTTCATTTTTTTCACTTTTCTGATGCTAATTTTGGGGTGGCTTCCAGCATTTGAACTTTATATATATATATATATATATATATATATATATATATATATATATATATGTGTGTGTGAAAAATGTGTATATAAAAACATAAATATATATATATATATATATATATATATATATATATATATATATATATATATATATTTATTTATATATTATATGCGCGGTATTTATTAGAAAGCGCTTATTAGAAAGCGCTCAATATCAGAGATAGATCTAACATATTTGGTTGGATTGATGTGAGTTTGTGACCCTGGGTTTCACGCTTTTACGATCGCAAAAAGCGTGAAACCCAGGGTCACAAACTCACATCAATCCAATCAAATATATATATATATATATATATTTTTACTTAAATATTTGTGTCTATGTAAATAACATATAACAATAAAATATATTAAAATAATTGTCGGACTTTGTACATTTCGTAGTGTGTAACGTCATTTGTTTACGCTGAGATACGCTTCGAGCAGATATGAACTTTCGAGGGAAATCGGGGAAAATTATAGTTTAAAAGCAGTAAAATCGACCTTGCCATCCAGACGCTCCTCTGTAACTAAACTGGTATAGCACGCCAGGCTATACGAAAGTTCCGTGAAGGTTACAGGTTCGATTTCTATCGGAGGGAACATATTTTCTGTGAAAATTTCTCGGACGTTCAGCCTGGTTAATATTGTTTATTATAAGCAGAGCTTTTACTTAAATATTTGTGTCTATATAAAGAACGTATAACAATGCCATATATGTTTGTATAAAACGAATTTTGTACTCACAGTTTAATTTTCAAAACTATATTTGTTTTAAATATTTGAGCCCGTTTAATGATAAAATTTCCTTTTGTACATGTTACAACATATTTACTTTTCATTATTTAAGATTTACTCATTGATAAGCGAAGTTTCTGTCTGACACAATTTATTCGTGGTGAAACATGTTTTACTAATGTTTGTCTTAATCTCCCTAGCAGAAAAAATATAGCAAATCGTTAAATACAAGACTAAAGTACACAAAAAGACACACGCATATTAATAGAATCCCATGACACTCTCAAAACACAATTTTTAAATAGTTGATCCTATTGAGACGCACACACTCACTCTCACTCACACAAACAAAATCCTCAAGAGAGAAAAATAATAATAATCTTCATTTTTTTTAATCATTTCACCGCAAGCAAGGTAATAATGCCACTAAAACGCAAGGGGTTACAGCGAGTGAAAGAGAATGAGAAGAATGGTAATGGGGAGGATTGAGGAAAGAAAAAAGGGAACAGGGTTCAAGAGGATAGACGGTTAACGATTCATTTAAATCTTTAAAGATTGTAGTTATCAGGGAAGCAAGAAATCGGAAAGGACTTGCACAGAAAAGAAGCTGTTAGAGTAGAAGTGGCGGTTGCATCTAGCTAGTTCAACAGTAAAACGGTGAGACTTAGTTGACAGTCTAGTCGCTTAAAGTCATGCAGACATGCATAGCAGAATCGAATTAAACTAATATTGATATGTATTTTAAAAACGTCAATAAGCTAAAATCTCCCTTGAGCCAAAAACTTTATAACTGACCAATGATGTCTCTATTAAATACCTCTGACAAAAGATAGTTGCTGAGTTAGAGCTCTGAAGACCAAGAGAGCTAAAAGATGATAAGCGACAATTCTATTGGCAACCTACGAGAGTCGGTCTATTCCAAATTAATTTCAATGGCTTAATCGTGACGCCATCTCTCCTCCCCTATGGATTAAATAGTAGGGTATACTGCACTCTCTAGACACACGTACTTCTTAAGTTGTCAACGATCACCACTTCCTCAGAATCCAATCATATACATACATAAATGTATGTATGTGTGTGTGTGTGTGTGTGTGTGTGTAAATGTTTCGTATGTAATTTGTGTGTGTGTGTATGTGTGTACTGGTTCCATGTAGCTTATATAAAATATGTGTGTATATGTGTGTGTGTATATGACTACTTGTGGTGGGATAGTGTGTTGTGTGCGTATGTGTGTGTATGCGTGTATAAGTAAAAATAAGTTTACGAATTCCTCGTAGTAATGAAATATACGCACGCATATATACACGCATGCTGACAGGAACACGCCAAAATAGAAACAGATCCAAGAGCACATAGAGGTCACTAAAACATTAAAAGATTAAATGCCGATAACTACTCGCTGGACAAACCTTAATTGTTTTATGACCCTTCACGCAGAACTCTTCATTGACAATTCTAGAAAGAAAATTCGGATTGCCAACACACAAACAGAATGTCTCATATCGAGAATATTCCACATTGAACATGAAGAAAAATTAATTATTTTTAATAATATGTAAAAATCTCCACTTTCACCTGAAGACGGTTGCGAGACCAGACCAGAAACACGTGCCGTGAAATTATGTAAAACAAAGTATAATATTTTTTCTCAATAAATCCACATTACAACCAAAAACGTTTGCGGCACCCTCTTCTTTTTAATATATATATATATATATATATATATATATATATATATATATATATATATATCTTATAAATTAATTGATTTAAAATATGTTGTTTTTTTTCGCTACATTAGTGTTTCAAAAAATGGAAGCTAAAAGCCACGAATTTAATTTTACAAATAAATTAAAGACATTAGTTCCATTTCATCCTCAAGCGAATTTTGAGTAACTTTTAAAATTACTGGGTTTTAAAGACACAGCTAAAATCATGTTTCCATATATATATATATATATATATATATATATATATATATATATATATATATATATATTACCGTGGGCTTCACCATGTATAAGGCCGGAAAGCCTCTCGAGGTAGAGTTTTACAGAGTAAGAGGAACGGTTTTTGCGGATATATGAAGAAGATAACGGATAACCCTAGACTGGACCAGGTTAAGATTGTAGAGTTCGCGAAAATATCCTCTTGGGAGTCGGTTCTAGAGATCAATTGTTAGCGGGAATAAAACGCTCGAGTGCAACTTACTTTTTACCAATGGAATACGGAAGGACTGGGGGTGAATGGCAAGTCCAAGCTGTGAAGGTTGGAGCTGATGACACTAAGGAAAGTAGTTCTTCTGAGACCTTGCCATAGAATTAACGATAGAGAAGTGAAGGGCTTGGGACATCTTGTTTATGAGAGAGGGATTATAGGGTGGAAAAAATTGTCCCCCACAAGGACGCGGAGACGTTTTTGGATTCTTTCGAAACTGGAAAGTGAGGACTGGGATGCTCCTGCCCAAATATGACGTTCAACGCCTGATCTGACTCCTACCAAAATAGATCGTCTGATTTGCTTTACGGCATATCAACCGCAATGGGTTATTTAATGCCGACAAATTTTTTATTGCTGGTAATATTTTCCTTTCAAAAATCTATTTCAGGTCATATTTTTTCTTCAAAAATGCATAGTTAGTAATATTTATTTTTTTTCAAAAATGTATTGCTGGTAATATTTTTTTACAAAGTATTTCTGTATCTGTCAGAAATTCATACACAGATGTCCTCAAGGACATAAGACACAGTGGATAAAGGCATTGGTTAGATCCAGTGACAGAACCCAAACAGTGTGAGTTCAATACCTGGTTAAGGTGGTGGGGAACTTGGAGAGGGGAATTAACAGGAGATAACTGATAACTAACATCCATTAGACATGGCTCGTGTAACTGGAACAGTCTTCCCCAGTGAGCGAAATAAAGGGTTCAATTCGACATTCCAACCATCTGAAGAAGGCCGGAGCGTACAACGGCCGAAACGTTGTAATAAACATGGCGACAAAGATGAGAACAATAGTCCGAATAAAGTAAAAAGTATTTCTGGTATTAAAACCTATTTTTACACTTTAATAGTGTTTTGACCCCAGATTGGCGGTTAAGAATTTGTCCATAGCTGGGACCCTAACAGATGCTACCACCTCGGATCATGGTCGGCCTGGGAACACGACCAATTAAGAGGTGGTTCCACGCTCCTCAAAACCTCCTGATCAGATGCCTTGCTGTTGGAAGTGATTTATCGTCTTACCCAGGACGCGGATGTAGTTTATCGTCATACCAAAGACGGTGTAAAGATAGCGGAGTCAGGTTCTTATTAGAGCGGTTTAGGGAAGTGGCCATTTTTCCTGTCTCTTTAGCGATGGATCTTAATTTCCACTTGAGGTTTGGGTTACGTTTAAGCCTCAGTAGTGTCTTAGGCCACGGGTTCTTCCTAAGTGAACACGCATTCTATATCATTTAGTTCTTAATTTAATTCTTTTTACATTGAGTGTCTTTTGTGATTTTTATAAGATAAATACAAACGGAGCAAAGGTTTTATCGTAAAAAATCAAATTTTAATGTTGATAGGGATCTGTAAGTTTCACATGATCAAATAGAAAGAAATAGATTTAATTCTATTAGATTAATAATATTTTATTTTACTCATACTTTCATACCTCTTGCGTCTTACTGGCTTTATTGCCTTGCTTGGGGTGAAATGATACAAAATTGATCTTGTAAAATAAATAATCTAAAAACTAATAATGTGTAGCATTTTTGCCGCTACTAAAATTTTAAAATTAGCTTCTTTTTAAAACCAAAAACATTGCCGAATGATTTTCAGAAAGTGTACTGATATGTCCCGGAAAGGGATATATTTGTTTGAAGTAGCAAAGTGGTTGTGGACTACTGTAACCGAGTAGGACAATCTAGCAGATAACCATAATGGACTGGTCCTCGTCGTAGTGGTAGGCAATAGGCGTAGGCAATAGGCGAAAACAATAGGCGTAGGCAATAGGCGAAAACAATAGGCGTAGCCAATAGGCATCGTCGTGTACCTCCACATCAGTCTGTATTTATGGCTGACACCAGCCAATCATATTACTGTGAGAGGGAACCCAGGTGTATGCATATTCATTACATCATATACATTAACAGCGATGTCAAGAGCAAAACCGTTCTTTTGAGACATCGTTTGCTTTTCGGGTCAGAAGTTTAACCTCAGCCAAAATGTTTATTTTAATTTCCTTTTTAATAAATGACACTCGTATATACACTGCCTCATTTATCCACCGTCGTAAAAACATAGTAAATATCCATTAATTATATTTATCTCTTTTCTTTTAAGGTATTTGTGAACCGGTAAAGGATTCTGTGTTTTCAATGGTTTATTATGGTTGCAAACAAGTTTTCTTATGTGAGAAAAGTAAAAACACTTGTGGACACCTGTCGTACCTTAACCATCAATATATAACAAATTATGAATTAAAAGGTAAGGTATACTTATTTTTCTAAGTAAAAACCTGGGTGAAACAATGCTCAATTATTTTCCACACGATAGAAAGGAACTACTTAGTCAAGGCTTGTATTATTTTTTAAAAAAAGTTTTTCAATAAAATAGAAGTTGACAAACTTGCTTAACAGCCACACGCAATAGGTTTCGAATGTTTCAGCGCCGCAAGCCATGAATAAAACTTACAGAATTATATATAATTTTATAAAATATGTATTAAAAAATGAATTTGAGAAGGGGGTTTGTAACAGTTGTTGGCGCGATAATTGGAGTCAGCGAGTCAAGTTCAAATTTCGTGCTTGTCTGTAGTTTTGGAGTAGGGTAGAATGGGATCTCCAGCCTTGGCTGCAAACCAGTCTAAGTGAAAGAAAACTTTGAATTTCGCGTCATTTACAAGTCTACGCAAACCATTCCGTTTTCTTTCCCAAAGAAGGTATGGTAAATCACAGATTAAAAAGTAAATGAATCTGCAAGGAACCATTATCGTCTAAGTCCTGAAAAAGCATAGCATCTAATATTAATAATAAAGTGTGTTTTAATAACTTGGAACGATTTTAAATGTGAATTAAGTTTAAAATCAGTTCAAGTTATTGGAACACTCTTTATTATCAAATTCATGTACACAATAATATTTATTCATATATATAAACTTTAAATTGCTAATTTGTATTAGTTTTATACATACAGGGTATATACATACGAAAATGTTTGACCAATGTGTTATGGGGTCCACCCCTTTTTCATACAAGTGGACTCGCCCAGTGTGTACTTGTACTGCTGCCGGTGAATACCCGGAAGTCGGAAAGATAGAGTGAGTAAGAGAGAGATACACTGATACAGTAAGACAGTGAGAGAGTGAGAGTGTGAGGTAGCCGCTTTGTAGGAGTCACAGTTGCGAGCACGTAGACTCAGAAGGAAGTCCTACTTCGATACTGAATTTCCCAGACTGTATATATATTATTATTGTTACTAACCGCATTTCTGGATCTACTAACTGTATTACCAATTGTATTATTACGTCAATACATTTATTTGCTATATTTCATTCCTGCGTTTGTCATTCATTTGAGACCGGATTTCATCCCGGAATCCACAACATAATGTTAGTTTTAACTTTGGATTTTAACATTGGATTTCAACTTTTAAGTTTTAACTTTGACAGTTCTATATTAGATGCCTTCCCAAAGTTAAGCAAAGTATTAAAAACAGGAGATTTTCGCCAGAAATAAAGAAAAATGTGCTGAACTGCTATGTAATATCACTCGCCCTATATGGCAATGAATGCTGAAAATTTTCGAGGCGGATAAAGAGGAAACTTGAAACAAAAGAGAAGAGGTAATACAGAAGTCAATGAAAGTATTAAGAAACAGGAAAATTTTGTTAGAAACAAAGAAAATAGTGCTGATCTGCTATGTGATATCAATTCTGGTCAATTTCTTCACAGCTGAAGACGAGAATTGAAGCATGAGGAATGTGGTTCTACAGAAGGATGCTGAGAATAAAATGGACGGAACATGTAAGCAACGAGGAAGTTTTAAGGAAAACGGAACTAAAAAAAGCTCACTTCTACTTAGATTAAAAAAGTTGGAATTTTTAGGGCCTGTAATGAGGAAAGATGGCATGGAGTATATGACACTCACAGGACACACTGAGGTCAAAATTGACAGATTGAAACATCGAGTTACCTATCTAACCAGATTGTGTAAAAATTACTTACTTGCTGGCAAAATTTCAAAATTATATTACTTCAACCTCCAGGGAGGCATCACGCAGGCAGTACTTCTCCTTCGAGAGTAGGAGGGGCTGTGTTTATTGCCTGAGGCATCCACAAATGAAGAAGTTCGGAGGAGGCTTGAGCATTTTTTCCATGGTACTGTCGATAAAGACATTTTAAACTTACCTTTTGTCAAATTCGGTAGCGACGTGATCACACTGGAAAAAAAAACACCATAAAATTAATCAGGACGTTGATAAAAACGCAAAAATTGCTAAGAACTACAAAAGACAGGATGTTTTGGATTGTTTGTGCAGTTGTGCAGACGGCAACGAGAAGAGAATCCATATTTCACCCTTTTTGTTTTAATCAGAGATATTTCCTGGCTGTCAGTCGAAAATCCTGTAACTTCCAGAGGCAGGTGTTAACTGGAGCATTTCGTCAGTTTTCTTGGCTGTTTGGTTTTGATAGTCTTTTGTAACTGTCTTGGCAAACTGGCATAGTATTCTCCTTTGATAGTGTAGCCGTTTAGACAATAGTCCATAAAACAATGCCTTTTGCACCCCTCCCAAAAAAAAAACGAGTTCATTATCTTCCCTGCAGATGAAACGATCTTAGCCTCCTTTGGAACAGGTGAGGAGGAATGTTGTCTCTTACTCAAACTGATGAACCTAACACTTATCTAGGAAACTAGCTGGATCAGCCTCAATCAATGTTAGATTTTCCTGTGATGTGATCAACCTGGTGCGCTTTTGATCAGGTCTCGGGCGATGTGGCACCCACCGAGCAGAAACCTTTGTCATGCCAAGTTCGTTGTTCAGCATATTCTCAATTCTCTCACAGAATATGCTAATTACTGGATTACGGTAATGTCGAAAAGGTAGACATTAGTCCGGTCTACACTAAAGACAAAAACATAGACATAGGTCCGATTTACACAAGAATAAAAGTACGTAAGCATTGGTCCAAATTGTAGTTGATTGACAATGGCACATACAAGTTTGGCTTATACTAAAGACAGAAATGTAAACATAAGTTCAATTTAGAGTCGAGTGAAAAAAGAGAAACACAAGTCCTGTTTCCAGTAAAGACAAAAACGTTGACATATGTACAATTTCAGTTGAGTAGATACAGATCCGATTTACCCTCAAGACGAAAAGATAGACATAGATTTAATTTATAGTTGATTGAAAAATGTAGATAAAGGCTGGGTTTGCGATAAAAAACAAAAAAGCTAGACATAGTTTCAATTTGAGTAAAAAAAAAAAAAAAAACGAGACACAGGCCCATTCTTCTCTTCAATTACACATGGCACAGTGGATAAAGGCGTTGGTTAGATCCAGTGACAGGAACCAAAGAGTGTGAGTTCAGTAGCCGGTTAAGGCAGTGGGGAATTTTTAGAGGGGAATTAACAGGAGATAACTGATAACTGACACCCATTAAACATGGCATGTGGAACTAGAACAGTCTACCCCAGTGAGCGAAATAAAGGGTTCAGTTCGAAATTCCAACCAACAGAAGAAGGCCGGAGCGTACAACGGCCGAAGCGTTGTAATAAATATGGCGACAAAGATGAGGACAATAGTCCGAATAATGTAAATAATGTACATAATACCTCATCTCAGAAATATAGTCCCCTATAAACATAATCTGTGTAAATGTATATGTACTAATATGGAAAGGAATGAAGATTTTTTTAATAATATGTGCCTATTATTTATTTTTAGTTACTTCATCCTCCATCTTATTTTTGTTACATTTTATCGCAATGTGCAGGTCGTTTTTAAATTCTACGATCGTTAGGTAAGCTAGATAGATTTGAAATAATGAATTAACTTCCGGCAAAATTAAACTTTGCACCCACCTCAATTGCTGAGAGGAGCCCTTTTGATTAGACGTCATAATCTCATTAGACTTCATTCCAATTTAGTCATATGTGCCGTTCAGTATTAAGACATGTTTTAAGTTGTCCAAATTTATTCGAGAGAGAATTTTTATTATTAATTTTTGATTCGATTTGGTTTCCATATTTTTTGTTGCTTTTTATCGCAACACTAAGGTTATTTCTTTTTAATTTTACGTTCGGAAAGATAAAAAATATAAATTAAAATTCTGAGTAGACGACGGTAATTTCAAGAAGGAAATAAGCATTCGAAATTTTAGGAAATATTGTGAAAAGTATTGTGCATTTTTAAATAAAGAAAAGAAAAAAGAGAAATGGAAAACATGAAAAAACAGGCGAACGAAAAAAAGGAAGAAAGAAAGAATTGAAAAACGTAAATATGAGGACAGAAAAAAGAAAACGGGAAAAATGAAAGAGACAAAGAAGTGAAAGGAAAAAATATGAAAGGGGAAGAAAGGAAAAAGATAAAAAAATAAAAAAAAGACGAAAGCGTGGAAAGGAAAAGAGAAAAGAAGAAAGAGAGAAAAGAGAAAGAAAAGTGTGAAAACGAGAAAGGAGAAAGATACAAAAGAGAAAAAAAAAAAAGCAAAATATGAAACGTGGAGAAGAGAGTGGAAAAAGATGAAAAAAGCAAAAAGCGATAAGTAAAAGATGAAAGAGAGAAAAATAGAAAGGAAATACCACCTTGCAATAAATGAACGCTAGAAAAAACGCTAGAAAAGCAAAAGATGATGGGAAGTGAAAAGAAAGGAAAATATAAGGAGAAGAAAAAAAGAAAAGAAAAAGATGGAAAAGAGAAAAAAAAGATCGTGGAGGAACGAGATAAAGAAAGGAAATGTGGATTAGAAACTGGACCAGCCAAATAATTAATCTCTTAATACCTTTTAACATCATATAATCCGGGGGAGAATCGATTGACCTATATGCCGAGAAATATCGGATCATCAGATCTGACAGCAAGCGTTTCAAACAAACGCCACGTTATGATAACTGTTACTTGATATGTCAAATTGGTCTGAATTCAAATAAATTTTCTTCTTTCACTCTTCTTTTATGTGTAATATGTCTACAAAGCATGGGCAATCAAATTTCTCCACAACTTTCTCTCGTTTTAGCAATGTTTGTCCTTTTGTTATATCTTCTTTCACACATTTGGATAGGTTATTTGCTGCTTTACTCTTCTTCTCTTTCTTTCAGTCTGTCCTGTGAGTACCAAATTCTCTAAGCCCTCTTTCCTCATTATGTACCCTAGAAATATCAACTGTAATTTTCTGGTTCTATGTATGTTTCCTTTTTGTTTCCATTTCACTTCAGACTTCCTCATTGTTCACATGTTCAGGCCATGATATTTTTAGCATCCTTCTGTAGAACCGCATTTCTGTTGCTTCAAGTGTCGTCTGCAGAGAATGTCCGGCATTCACTGGCATACAGATTTTACATATCAGTTCAGTACTTTTTTTTTTGTTTCTAACGAAATTTTCCTGTTTTTTAATATTTTGCTTAGCTTTTGGAAGGTTTCTTTTGCTGTGAGCCTGTCGTCTATTAAAACGCATCCTAGATATTAAATTTTTGTACTTGCTTGATTTTACTTTCTCCAGTTTTTATTTCTCATGTTATGATGTTTGTTGCTGACAAATATACATTCTATCTTCCATGAAAAAATTGTTGGAGGTAAATGCTAGTCAAATATAGAAATTGTTTTTTTTTTTTCATTTATTAATGACATGTCCTGCCAGGATGTAAGCGATCATGACACATCACAGATTCCTTGTTTATTATTTGTGAGCTGCCATCTATTCTTGGACAAAATAATAGAGCGGTTATGTGTTGCATTCTTCACGGTATGGAATTCAGAGTTTTCCTTCTCTTAGACTGGAAGACTAGAGGAGTCCGGTCTGTTAATTAACTCATATCAGGGGTGGGGGCGGGAGAAGAGACAGATTGACCGTTTATGCGAAAGTGAACGCAGCAGTCTACGTTGAAATTTGAACCCGACTCTCTGATTCCACCTTCCGCACTATTATACCTTACACTAGCCGCATATCCAAACAATAATAATAAAAAAGAAAATATGCAATAAAAAATAATAATAAAAATAAATGAAAATAATTAATTCGTAATAAAATAAATAATAAATAAGTATTAAAAATAATAATAGAATAAATGAAAATAATTAATTAGTAATAAAATAAATAATAAGTAATAAATATTAAAAAATAATAATAATAAGAAAAAGTAAATGAAAATAATGCATAATAAAATAAATAATAAATAATTAATAAATAAGTATTATTATTATTATTAATAATAATAATAAAATAAATGAAAATAATTAATGCGTAATAAAATAAATAAGTAATAAATAATCATTAAAAATATTAAATAAGTATTAATAATAATAATAAAATAAATGAAAATAATTAATGCGTAATAAAATAAATAATAAGTAAGTAATAAATAAGTATTAAAAATAATAGTAATAATAAAATAAATGAAAATAATTAATGCGTTATAAAATAAATAATAAGTAAGTAATAAGTATTAAAAATAATAACAATAAAATAAATGAAAATAATTAATAAGTAATAAAATAAATATTAAATAAGTAATAAATAAGTATTAATAATAATAATAATGATAATAATAAAATAAATGAAAATAATTAATAAGTAATAAAATAAGTAAAAAATAAGTAATAAAAATCAATAATACTATTTACATTATTCGGACTGTTGTCCTCATCTTTGTTGCCATGTGTATCACAACGTTTCGGCCGTTATACGCTCCAGCCTTCTTCAGGTGTTTGGAATGTCGATCTGAATTCTTTATTTCGCTCGCTGGGGTAAACTCTTCTAGTTCCACGTGCCTGCCATGTCTAATGGATGTCAGTTATCAGTTAGCTTCTGTTAATTCACCTCTCCAAGTTCTCCACTGCCTTAACCAGGTATTGAACTCACAACTCTTTGGGTCCTGTCATTGCAATATGAGCACTGGTAAAAATGGTTGCTGAAGACAATAAGTTTATAAGTCCTAGAAATTCATACACAGATGTCCTTAAGTGGATAAAGGCGTTGGTTAGATCCAGTGACAGAAGACAAAGAGTTGTGAGTTCAATGCCTGGAGGACTTAGAGAGGTGAATTAACATGGGGATAACTGATAACTGGCATCCAGTCTACCCCAGCGACCGAAATAAAGGGTTTAGTTCGAAATTCCAACCACCTGAAGAACACCGGTCGAAATGTTGTAATAAATATGGCAACAAAGATGAGGACAATAGTCCGAATAATATAAATAGTGTACATAATACTTCATCTCAGAAACATAGACAGGTACCGAAAGGCCGAAACGTTGTAATAAATATGGCAACAAAGATGAAGACAATAGTCCGAATAATGTAAATAGTGTACATAATACCTCTTCTCAGAAATATGGACATATACTGAAAGGCCGAAATGTTGTAATAAATATGGCGACAAAGATGAGGACAATAGTCCGAATAATGTAAATAATGTACATAATACCTCATCCCAGAATTATAGAAAATCAATAATAATAAAAAGAAATTCAAATTATTACTAATAGAAGAAATAATAAATAAGTAATAAATAAAAAATAATAAAAAAGAAATGAACATAATTAATAAGTAAAAAAATAAATAATATATAATAAAATAAGTAATAAAATAAATAATATATAATAAAATAAGTAATAAATAAGTAATAAAAATAATAAAAAGAAATTGAGATAATAAATAAATAATAAACAGATTAAAATAAGTAATAAAAAAATAAATTTCCTTTGAATCTTATGAATATTATACATAATTTGTTTCTATTTTCAGTACCAGAAGAAAGTTGCGTTAGCTTAGAAAGAGGCTGCCTTGCTTTGGAAGACGGTGTTATAGACATTTTGATGCTGTATCCAAAAGGATGGTTGAAATTAAAGTTTCAAGAGGGATTCGTATTGACACATGTGAAAGTTAATGTCAGTGTGCCCGCAGTATTTTGGACCGCTGATATAAGTTTTGACAATGGTCATAAAATACAGGTGACTAAAACTGCCATAGTAGATACCTCCACGAGATCGCCAAAAAAAGAGCATAGTATGATGAAAAAGACGCCAAACTTGACGAAAACAAAATTGTATAGTCTAAATGTTTATGTTATTATTAAGAGGAAAGATCAAAGTATTTTGGGGGTATTTTTTTTTCATTTTTTAATCCTTCCTAGCACGCCCGAAATCTTCGTTAAAAATCTTGTTTTTTTTTTGAGTCAGCAAAATTTACCATTTTTTCCATTTTATAAAAAAACTGGAAATCACACTTTGAAATTTTTTAAAATATCAAATATCATTTTTTGAAAACTTATTTTAAGAAAATCAGAAATTATAATGTTTATTTAAAGTATTTTGAACCAAGCTTAACTTAGCTTCTGCGCCGAGAAGATGTAATTTGAAAATAAAACAAAGCAGGTCATAAACTTTCGCGTCACTTGACAGGTGATGAATGACATATTGACGGATTCCGTGAGGATAATTTGTTCTACAGAAGGAGAAAAGTGAAATAATTTACATTTAAGTAAACAAATTATTTACCTCGTTATTCTTAAGGAAAACTTTCACTGCTCTAATTTTTTTTGTACTTAGCTTTCACCTTTACGTTTACGAAGCTTTATGAAAAATATATTATAAAGAAATTAAAATAAGACTGTTAAGAGTGAGATTAAATTTCATATTTCATAAGAAAGGTATCTAATTAATTTATAGGTACCTTTCTTATGAAATTTTGTCAGAAGTGTACATAAGATACTATAATTTTATGTACATTAATTACATTTTACTGTGTTATTTGTATTTGCATTCATTTTATTATTAATTTTGATATTTCATTTATGGAAAAATGTCATAACTGAGATTAATATAAAAATAATATCATATAGATTTCATAAGATGATACTGATACTTGTAGGTACTCTTTACAGTTGAAGTTGAAAAATCAAATTAACTTTTTCACACGTGTTTCGTAAAAGTAAAGGCTTTAACATTGGAGAACAATGCTTAACTCAAATAAACCAACTTAATTGTATTCTGGTTGGTCTTCCGTACTTTATAATTACAGCCCGATTATAAACAAAATTACATTTCTTAATTACTGCGGATCTTCTGATTACTCAAAATGATACAATTTACAATGCGCTAAAAAAAAAAGATCTATCTTATAAGGAGACTTAGGAAACCCGATGCGGCTTTTAACTAATTTTATAATATTTTAACAACTTAAATGTAAAAATCTATTATAATAAAAAAATAACAAATAATTGTATTAAAAATTCATTTTCATCGAAAAAATTTTTGCTTTCAAAAAATATTGTACATATACATAAAAACAACTAAACGCAAATAAATGCATTTGAAATTAAATAATATCTTTGTTCTATTGAGTTTTGTATGTTACAATTCAGAGCCGATTTTTAGGTAGGGGGTCCAATTAAAGACACACAAAAAAAACATGATTTGCATTCCTCAAAGTCTTGTGCTTTTAACTATTGTAATCACTAAACCCAATGCGATAGAATTTCTAACGTTTTCATAAAATTAGTTATGGGGGTGGTAATAAATATAAAAAAATATTTCTGCCATGACTTTAATAAAAAACAAAACAAAACATATTTATAATAATTTCGATCATCTGTGAATAGTTACTGAAAGTTTCATTAACGTCCGACAATTATTTTTATTTTTGCAAGATTTTCCAAATTAATGTGGGTCATACCAAAAAAAACGTGCTAAAAATTGTCTATGTTATTTTACTAGTTCCGGTGATACAAAGAGAAACAAGGTTTTTTTTAATCAAAATTTAAAATGGTTCTAAAAAGGAGGAAATTTTTTTAAAAATAATTAAAAAACTTTGGTCTTTCCTCTTAATAATAACATAAGCATTTAGACGATAAAATTTTGTTTTCGGCAAGGTTGGCGTCTTTTTCATCAAAATATGCTCTTTTTTTAGCGATTTCTTGAAGGTACCTATATAGCAATTTAAATCATTTTTTTCTTTTCGTTGTACAGAACATGATCTTTCTTAGTACTCGAAACGTTATTTTTAGTGGTTGCACGTGTTGGTGTTAACATCCCAACCTTTTTATTTTCTTAAACTGTTAAATCAATACAACCGGACTAGACCGAGAAGTCTGACTAAATAAAACTCACCCCCCAACAGGAATCGAACCTGTTACCCCATCTTAGTATTAAGGAAGGCACTCCTATAGTATAGGGTGTGCCGTTACCAATTTAATCACGGGGATAAAGCGAACTTCAATTACCTACTTATGGAATGCACATCTCTCGGCGATAAGAGTATTTTCCTTGATGGAAAATGGGGATACAGGTTCGATTCCTGTTGGCATGGGGGAGCACAATAAAAAGAGCGAATGTCAACTTAAACACGTGTATTAACTAAAATAACTTTTATGGTAATAAGAAGTAATACTGGATAAGAAAAATCCATTTGAAAAAGCATGTTATATAAAATTTGTTTTTTCGTTTTTTTTCTATCATCCGTTGAATATATAAAATCCAATAAACAAGAGTTGGGACATCTAATCGGAAAACAGTGTAAATCATTTACAAGGCTTCAGAACCCTCGTGGATACCAACAATTTATATATCACTCCCATCTATTCAACTGATTTTATTTATTTTATTAAATCATTTTTCTCTTTAACATAACAATTTTTATATACACCCTTGTGCAAATTAACAACAGCTTTAGTTTCCTTTCTTTCACCATACGGTCAGTTTTAGACTTACTGGAGTGACAGGGTGTAACCGATTTCTATTTCCTCCCAGATTAGGTCGTTTGCAGTGATGTAAGGTAATATGAATCTGTTTTCGGGGTGTATGATGAAATTTGTTTGGCCTTAAAAAATATTGCGTCATTCGTGATTGCATTATATTTTTATCACACCAGACACTATTGCCTCGACCGTCGATTAGTTGTCCTACAGTCGTTGTTTGTGATAGACATTACTCCAAGGAATCGTACGAAAATTGTAACGCTGTACGAACACACTGGCAAGCCTTACCATTGAGCAAATCAAGGTACTATAGATTGGCCCGGAAACTCTCCTGATTTAAATTAAATCGAGAATCTGTGGCCAGCATTCTCTTCATTATCTCCATATTCCCGTAAATTGACCAGCTGGTTTTCTTCACAAGAAATCCAAAATAATAATAGCTTTAAAAACTGCAGACGATTATCGCAGAAAAAGGCGCATCTTAATCTTAGACGATTTTGCTAATTGGCCATATTTACTTTATATATTCAAAGTCTTATTAGATATCATTATGCAAAGACTACCAGTATAACTCATCTTCAACCGGATATTTCGTTACTGGGCATGTTTGTCGTTCAATCGGAGCATATTAAGCTGAAAGTCAGCCCACCCGAAAATCAATATTAGTAACAACAATTGGGTGCAAATGAGGTACATCCCCAAATGAGGGGTTAACAATTTGAATGGGGGTTGGCTCTGAAAAGGTCCATTTTTGCGTTCTCAATCTTGTTTCAGCCTCACACGCAGCTGCAGCTGAAGAGGCGTTTCTGTTCAGCCGTTGAGTCCTTTGATCAGCAGTTTCAGCTTCGCGCACAGCAGAAGTTGAAGAGGCGTTTCTCTTCAGCCGTTGAGTCCTTTGATCATCATTTTCAGCCTAGCGCGCAGAAGTGTTCAGGTATACTCTTCTGGAAAGACGATGGCTACGTTGACCTTCGGTCTCAGTGGCTCTGATTGAAGCATTCCGAGAGGCATTTAGAGACAGGTGAACTGAAAGTTCTAAAGACGATTCGTTATCTCTTATTCGCATGGCGGACCTGGCGGTTTTGCGACCTAGGCAAGTTCTTTTCTTTGGTGGCATGTCTTAGGCAAGTATGAATTGTCAAGTGGAGTGCGTGGGAAAATGCCAGATGTGAACGCTGAAAAGCTACAGGAATCACTAAGCTCGAATATCTTTAGGAAACGTTGGAAAAATAAATGTTGAGTAATAAAAAAGTAAGCTTACTTATTACTACGCTGAATGCAATGTAAAAACTGGCAGGGCAATAAAACAATTTAAATTGGGAACGGCTATAAACGACAATGAAAGCAACGCCTTAAACGTGGTAGTAGGCTTTATTCAACGGAAAATGTAGCTCTACTTGAGAGAGATTGGACGAAGAGAAGGTGAATGTGTAAGCAGGGTTGGACGTATGGAAGTAGAAAATGAATTACGAAATTAAGCGGTAGCAATGAGCTTAGGACTGCGTAGGATACGGCGACATTTGATTGGACGTGTAAAGGAGCTTTGTGCAGTCAATAGGCAACTCGAACAGGTGTCGCGTTCCGCAGGTCATGCGCATGCATGTGCATCAGCATGTGGCACATCGCGTGACACAGCGCGTGTTGCAGGGCCAGACGTACACGTGTTGCTGCACGCGCTAATTGTCAAGGTCAGCAGCAACCGCTGGACAACGTGTAAAGGTGTGAATCACACCCACACAGCATGAGCTAGGATTGGAAAGTTATGTGTGTAAAAGTAAATTAAATTTTTCCTTTGATTTTTGCGCAAAGTGTAAAAAAATAATCAGTATTTCGATTTTTCACCTTCAAGTTTGTAATTTTTTTCCAGACAATTTGGACTCAAAACCGGGAATGAAGAATTATCTATCAAACAAAAAAAAAAAAAAAAAAAAAATCATCGAAATCGGATGAAAACCGTGGAAACGCGTAAACAACATCCGATCACACACACATACATACACACACACACATTTTGAGAATTATAGCTATAGATAATTAGAGTATTGGGGTAATCAACGTAAATCCCCAAATCACTGGGGCTTAGGTAAAAACAAAGGCTTTGTTTCTTTGTCAAATGTAATTTAGATCATTATTTTTGCGACCACACATATTTCTATTCATTTTATTTTTTTAAAAGATAAATTTTAATGCGTTTCGTGTTTAATTTTCTTCTCTGCCATTCAACCTACTCTCTGGAGAATTTTAATAATTATCATCCAATTAATAGTGTCTCCAAATCACCATCCTGTAATTTCATCCATTTAAACGTTTAAACATGGCCAACGCTCTTTTCTATGAAAACAGCAAGCTCAATTCACTTCCCGCAACGAGAACCTTCACCCTATCCGCGCCTCCATTGCCATTATATTCTAATTAAGTTAGCCTAAAATAAATGAAAATGATTATATATGCTTTAGTGTATTGCTAAATGATTTCTCTAAAAATGTTTCTAAATATTTTTGAACATTCAGATATCGCCAAAGAGTGCGTCGTCTATCGCGTTACCATCTGGAGTAATTGACAGCAGTATATCTGTAAACATTTCGGTAAATTTTAAAAAGAAGAAATTTAAACATCCAGCATTGATTTCTTTTTATGGTACTACTGGTAAGTATTCATTAGTATATCATATGGGTAAAACATGTTACAAAGAAACAAACATCTGTCTGTCTATTTGTCTATTTCAGACGTTTCATATCAGTTCACTGGATACTCGTGTTTGAAATAGACGCCTTATTTTCTTTATTTTTCTTATACAGTGTGCATAACTTCAACTAGCCAGCTCACTCAAAAAAAAACAAAAAAAAAACAATAAAGAAAATATGTTCACCGACAGAATTCGCACCTGCGTCCTCCTTTGTAGGAGAAGTCAGGTTTTTTTTTTTTTTTTTATCCGACGAGCTTTAGCAGTCTCGGCCACAGAGCTTCACAGGCAAGAAAAGTTCTACTTTCCTTTTTGAAGAATGCCCACACCCTTTATCAAATTTTCTCGAAAAGTACATCATCCTTATTAAGTTTTCTCGAATCCTCACACCGGTAGCCTTAATACATAGTTAAAAAAAAAAAAAAAAAAAAAAAAAAAAAAAAAAAAGGCGTCTGTTTTAAAGACGGGTATCCACTGAAAATAACGTTTGAAGTAATAAAAATATCTCTGAATCTATCGCAGTTTATTCATATCTATCTAATTACGAGGGACGCACCGTAAGTAATACTTTATATTTATTTCTACATAAACGACAACAGATACAAATAGCACAATGAATAGAACAAATTTTCAATAATAAATGTTTATTTTTCTACTGAGTTAATACAATTCACTATGACATTTCACCAGTAATGAAAATAGTCTGCTCTTAAAATCTTTTTATACTCATTATCTATCTATCTATCTATCTATCTATCTATCTATCTATCTATCTATCTATCTATCTATCTATCAGTTTGTTCAGATCTATTTATCTATCTATCTCTGGTTATTTTTCTTTCTTTCTTTCTTTCTTTCTTTCTTTCTTTCTTTCTTTCTTTCTCAACCTCTTCACATATGCCAATATCTCTGTATTAAACAATCATTGTTATTATCTAAGTTTGTTCAGATCTATCTATCTATCTATCTATCTATCTATCTATCTATCTATCTATCTATCTATCTATCTATCTATCTATCTATCTATCTATCCCAGTCTCTTCATTTCTATCTATTTATCTATGCATCTAGCTATCTATCTCAGTCTGTTCATATATCCTGGTTGTGAAAGCTTTTTGATTGGTTGGTCGAAATATGGCTTTGTGGTCTGGCGATTCTTGATTTTTAGATAAATCTTTAGAGAAATAGTGAAATTTTGTTGGTCTCCTTATTTATTATTATTTATTCATTTTCTATCACGACAGCTTCATCTTTCAAAAACGTATTAAGAAACAGAAAAATATTGTTCGAAACAAAGAAACAAGTACTGAACAGTTATGTAATATCTTCCTATATGGCTGTAAATGCTGGAAAATTTTTCACAAAGATGAAGAAGAGACTTGAAGCGATAGAAATGTGGTTCTACAGAAGGATACCATGAACCGAACATGTGAGCAATGACGAATTTCTAGAGACAATGGCACCCGAAAGGAAACTTTTACTTTATATCAGGAAGCGACAGTTGAAATTTCTGGGCCACATAATGAGGAAAGAGGGCTTGGAAAATTTGATACTCACAGAACAGATTGAAGGGAAGAGAAGAAAACAAGAAGAAGAAGAAGGAAAAGAAAATTTCAATGATCATATGGAAGTACGTAACAAAGTTCGAAGAATATAATCATGAAAAGTATCAATTTTTCACGATCTCTTTCAATCATTACTCTTCACAGCTTCCTCACTTTTGGATCTTTTAGTGTACTTTTTTGTCCCTGTCATCCTTTCATGCAAACTCGTTGAGTAGGTTACTTGTTGTCTCCCCCTGTTTCTCTTGCCTTCAGTATGTCTTGTGAGTGTTAAATTCTCCAGATCCTCTTTTCTCGTGCTTCCCAGAAATATCAACTATCCATATCTGATTGTAATTATAAGTTTCTTTGTTGTTCATATTCTCATTAAAACTTCCTTATTGCTCACATGTTCTGTCCATGGTATTCTTAGAGTTTGTAGAACCATATTTCTGTCGCTTCAAGTCTTTTCGTCTTGACATCAATATATATCAGTGTTAGATTCACCAAGCCTTCTTTCCTCATTATTTGTCTGCCAAAATTTTCAGCTGTTTCATTCCGACTGTATATATAAGTTTCCTTGTTTCTATTTTTCACGAAAACTTTGGCTCACATGTTCTCTTCATGATGTTCTTAGCAATCTGCTACACAGAGGATTTTTCTAATTACAAACATTTTACAATATTCAGTAGTAATTAATAATAATAATAGTAATAATTCCATGATAAAGAGTGAATTATTCTGACCATAGTTAAAAAAAATACTTGAAGATATTTTTCTATGTCTGTATTAGGAAAAATATTGGAAAAATATCGTTACTAACAAAGAAAAAAAATCTGAAATGCTATGTAATATTTCATTCTGGACAGTCCTCCATGTTAGAACTTACGGTTACATCTAGCCATTTCAAGTATAAAATCATGAGACCTAGCGGCCAGTCTAGTACTGGGCTCAAATTCATAAAATCAAGATACCAAAGAGGAAAGCTCTTCAGAACAATTACCATGAAAATATTTATAGAAAAGGAGTCTATTTTTTATTATGCAAACTAGGTTTAGATTATTTAGATTCTGGAACGCATATTTTTTTGTGTCTTCGGATTTCTGTGTCCAATTTTCCGCCGCTTGTTACTACTATAATAATTAGCTTGATTCGCAATGTTTATTTTTTTTTCTCGTTTTTTTTTTACATTCATTTTAATTGTTAAACAAACAAAAATTCATTTTAAACAATTCAAAAATTAATTTTAAACCAAAAAAAAAAAAAAAAAAAAAAAAAAAGGAAGCTAAAATCAAATAAAAATAATCTTATAACTAAATTTGGGGTATTTTTCTTTCAGACCTGATCAAATGCAATATCAAAGGATCATTAATACCTACCATTGGGAATCCTATAGAAGAGTGTTTGTCAAGGGATATGAAAATGCAGCAAATGTATAAGAGTAATCAAGCTGAGTTGATTATGTGTAAGTAGACATAATTTTATTCGTCATAAATTACCTTAATTCCCCATGTATAATACGCCTTCATCCATAATACGCACCCCTAAAATTGTGCTGAAAGTGTGGGAAAATGCTTCTACTCACGCATAATACGCATCCTTCGTTTAGTAATCAAACTCTATAAATTGTACCTCTCCAATTTCATTATGGCCAGCGTTTCCTATTCTTTTTAAAAAAATGATTTTAAACATAGAATAATATTATTATAATTTAGTTTTATGATAATTCTTATTTTATTGTACACTAGCAGCATGGCCCGGCGTTGCCCGTGCTTGATTCAAAAATCGTACGACTCATACAGCAATCGCTATCACTTGACTTAAAATATTTTTGCCCTTCCTTGCCTTTAAAGGAGTGCCTTTTGCCGTGCTGATGTTGCTACATGCCTTACTTCTTGCCTATCTCACACTGAGAATTTTTCTAAGCTCTATACTAAACATTAAATCTTTTACGAAAAAAGAACTAAAGAAAATGAACGCAAAACAATCAGCTTTAAAAAAGGACTCGTAACTGGAAAAACCGAATGAAATAAGAATGTTAACGACAAATACTTTTTCACACCCAACCCAGTTTCCTGAAATATTGAGACTGGTCATACTACTTGGGCGGGGTTGTTGTTGCCCTTGTTTTGTTAACCCGGTATTTTGGAAACCATACATTGATCCGATTTTAAGTTCAAATAAAAAGAGCTCAAAAGTGTTTAACAACGCGACGTCAACTGCACAGAGTCCAAAATGAGGTGAAAAGCTTAGATGTACTGGGCCGCGTAGTGCAGGCGAGACAGTCAACTTAAAACCCCCAAAATCCGTATCACCTGTGAGTTAATCGGTTTTTGACAAAGTTTGAGTCCCAAATAAAAAATCGGGCTCTGGCATGACACAATGACGTAAATTGAAAAATCGGATCTAAGATGCGGCCTGGGAGAAAGAACAAAGTTTAAAGAAGTGGGAAATGGACTGCTGAGGTCATGGTCAACACGGAGGTTTGTATCGATTTTTTGAGTCAGGACGGGTCACACGGCATTCTATGCAAGGCACCTCTAACTGGGCCGAGTAGGAATTTCTGGTTGAATTGTAAAGAACGCCCGAAATTTTAGAATGTAATCCGCCCAAATACCGGAGTACCAGCCGATTTACCAATTTTTTGAAAGCCTGAGTCCAAATCTGTCTCCTTTGCGAATTGACGCCGTAAATGTCGGAAGTTGAATCGACATTTGACGTTAATTGCAGCCTTGCAGCCTGACAGCTGATGGCATGTTCGAACCGGAGCTTTTTATCGATTTTTTTGCTGCACGAAGGGGTCTCGAACGCATTTTTGAAAGGGCCCGTAATCTGGTCGAGGTCATTCATTTCTGTACATATGGTATGGTGATGTGAGGAGAGACAATTGATGCTTGTAACTATACATTAGTTGGCGATGAGTTCAATACTTCACAGTAATGCGGTAAAGGGGAGCAAGTGCTTATCCCAAGGATGCATTTGTATCCATCAGATGCCGATGTACCCTTCACTTTCAGAAGATCCCCGTTCCCATTCGCACCCTGTTTTGCTATGACAAAAACTAAGGCCAAGGACAAAAACTGTCTGTCACTGGTGTACACTATGAGGAGCAGTGCTTCTCATACGGCCAACTTTACGTAGCCTGCTCTCGAGTCGGCAGGCGCGATGATGTGTTCCTTTATTAACCCTCACAAAAAGCTGAAAATGTGGTCCACACTGAAGTCCTCAGCCAGTCCTCAGCAAACTCCATTCCATTTTTCCTTTCCATGCAAGAAAATTTCTAGGTGCACAACAAGTTGGACGATTGCTGGGAAGCGTTCGTGGATGGGGAAGCTGAATATGTGCCAAGGGCCCTCTGTGCTGCTAATGACGCGCCCTGCAAGGAAGTCCTGGATTTCGTCTACGGAACCTTCCTGCCTAATACCAAACATTGAAGCATCAGTCCCTTTGTTGATGTACTTGCATACATACTTGATAGAGCGAACTGAATGGCAATATTCGACATTGTTGTGCGCATTGAACGCTTTTGTTAGCAGGGGACAGTATGGCACTCCCATCTGTTATCTACTTGGTGGCCCTTTACCACGGCTGTAAATCCTCCCTCAACGGGACTCCTTCGCCGGTACAGTGGATAACCATCGCTCCCTGTAATGGTTTCTCTCACAAAATCTCGTGGGTACTACCGGGTGCATTTGCCGTCGCTGTTGTGACAGCTGGTGTAATTGTAATGCGACCCGCAGGGACCATGAATCATGTTGGTTGTCATATTTCGTACAATTTAGTGTCAGCCGACGGATCAGGAATTTCAGCAGAAATAAGATGATCGATTTCTGTGGCCTCAATCTTGTCGCACAGCCAAATTAGTATATGTGCGTGAGGCAGGCCGCGTTTCTGCCACTCAATAGTGTGCATGCGACAGAAAACAGCCCCCAAAACCTGGCCCTTTGTAATCACATCCATTATCTTTCCCAACTTCAGATGGTAAACGCGCGCAGTGAGGTCTGGACGGTCGTAGGCCGATTGCCCTGGCATAAGTTCTTTAGTAATTGCGTACCATTTTGGGTTACACGGCGTCAAGCTCCCTGCTGCATATGCAGTTCGGCTCTAACGCACGTGATGCCGGCGATGAGAATGCAAGGAGCTGCAATGAAGCGCTTGCTCGTTTGGTTTGTGCGACAACGAAAAGCCGCTAACCGTTTGCCGGCATTAGCTTTGAAATGGATTGGGAGGAAGCCCTGATGTTTTAGCGCAAAAACTCCTCGTCAGGTCTGGGATGCGGAGAAAAGAATTAGAAAATGGACTGCTGAGGGCGGAACCATTTTCACTCAGCACGTATGCGGGTTTTTTTTTTTTAGTAAAGACGCGAATAAAGGAAGTGCTTATTTTGGTAAGATGCGACGATTAAAGCAAAAGTGTTGACAAAGTCGAATATGTCATTTGTGGCTCAAAGTCAGACTTGGTAGCAGGGATAAAAAAGCCGAATTTCAATGGCCCTGCACCCATTCCAGAATTTGAGGTCAAATGTTTTCTTCCACCGCACGCACTGACCTATTTCTTCCCGCGCATAGCGTGACCTTAAATTAATCTGCATTTAGGAAATACACAATCGGAAAAACATTTTTAAGGGTTGACCGATTGTCGATTTGCACTCTGTTTGGGGGGGGGCGCTCAGAGTTGAAACTTCACATGGTGACTCCCAATGCGGTTCAGGCGCAATCTGGGCGTATCGGTTTTTGGGTTTTATCGATTTTCTGCGCTGTTTAGGGGTCCGTGGTCATGAAACTTCTGAACAACATTTCTAATGGTAGACTCTAAGAGGGTGTCAAATTTGGTTGAAATGCGATCATTCCTTCTGTAAGCAGATTTTTTCGATTATCGATTTTTTCGGAACCTGAGTCCGAACCCAAAAATCGGGCTCCGTCATATCCTTACAGCAGCCATTTGCAAACTTGTGGTGAAAACCGCATCGAAATCGGGTGAGAAATGCGGCCTGAGCGAAATAACAACACCCACGACAGACACAGACAGACAACATGAGAAATATAGATAGTAGATTTGTAAGTATTGTTACAGTGGAGTAATGGATAGCGGCTCGAGTTCGAATTCCAGTCGAATCCATTACATTCACTTACGTGCTAATACCCTCGGGAAAGATATGAATCCTCTTCTTCTTCTCCCCAGCTATGGGTAAATAGCAGGACAGACCGGGTTCTATAGCTTTGGATGGCAACTGGGCACCGCAGAAATAAATGGCAACCTACTGCGGGAAAAATCTACCTCGTCTCGGCGTGTATCATCGCCTAAACGTGTATCACTCCTGGCAAATAATTGACTGACTGAAGTGTTCTTACGTACATATGATTATATTCGACGTCCTTATGGGGTCGCAGTCGCCGAATGTTAGTATCAAATTGTCGTGTTTGTGGTGAGTAGTCATTTTGCAACTGAAATCGACCTATGAAACGGCAATTTTTAAAATATTTTTTGTAGCTGTGCATAATACGCACCCCTAATTTTGCTTATTCTTTTTTTAGTATTATACATGGGGATTACGGTAATATCGTATCTTATGAATATGTAGTATTGTATTTCTTATGCTGGTATTTCATTTACCTCTGTTTGAAATACAATTGAATTCCAATGATAAAGGGCGAAAAATACAAGTCATTGTCTGGTGGTAGTACTGCCATATGAAAAAGTCAATAGAAACATATAAGTTCATCTGATTATATGGAGGTGGATTGCTAAAAAAAGCCCCCAAAATTATAAAACAAATCAAGTTTTAAACCAGGCAGAATAATCGAACTGGTATCAAAATGAAGTAAATTTATTTATCTTTAAAATTCAAAGAGTTAGATTATAGTTAATTTCTCAGTCCTATAGATCAATTTAAATAAATATAGAATAATAAATCTGGTATTAAAATAGAGTAAATTTATTTTTCTTTAAAATTACAAAACTGGTTTTTAAGTAATTTATCAATCTTATAAAACAAATTTTAAAACCAGATGGAATAATGAAATTGTTATTAACATGAAATAATTTTATTTCTCTTTGAAATGACAAGAACTGGTTCATACGTTCTCAAATATTTAAAAGATTTATAAAAACCGGATAGAATAACGAATAAAGTATGAAAATTAAATAAATTTATTTTTGATTGAAATTACAAGAGTGAGTTTACAAGTTTCAATGCTATAAGAAGAAAATTCGATCACATAATGAAACTCGTATTAAAGTGAAATAAATTTATTGGTTTATAGGTTGACTAATAAGTAAGATTTTCAATCCTATAAAACAAATCCTAAAGCAGACAGAATAATATAACTGGTATCAAAATGAAGTTAATTTATTTCTTTTCAAAATTATGAGGGCTGATTGATAAGTTCTTCAATCGTATAAAATTAATTTTAGATCAGATAGAATAATGAAACTGGTATCAAAAGGAAGTAATTATATTTCCCTTTGAAATTATTGTCATGTTTGTGGTGAGTAGTCATTTTGCAACTGAAATCGAGCTATGAAACGGCCACCTAACCATCGGTTCTCTGTGCCACATGTTCCGTCGTCCGTTGTTACAGATAATGTTGTATTATATTCACTTTTTTACCCATTTTTTGATAAAGAAATAAGAAAATACCTCCTCATCGTTGCGGCTGTTCCTGTTGACCATAATATCCAGTAATAGTCAAGCTTAAGAAATACACCGACCTCCGAATTGATGTTGCCAGAATGTGGGATACTAAGGCGACTATTGTAGCAGTTATAATTGGGTTGTTGGGATCTATACCAAGAACTACATTAAAAAAAAAATCAGAAGAAAGCCTAGCATCCCATCTGTTCAGAAGTTTGTGTTGCTTAGCACTGCAAATATTCTGTGAAAGTTTCTGTGTGTTTGAGGTCGTACGACTTGGTGTAGAACACCCAGAATGCAAGATCTCCGATTGAAAATGAAAAACCGTGCGGAAGAAAATAATAATAATAATAATAAATAATAATAATAATAATAATAATAATAATAATCTTTTTGAACATAACATGCATCATCCAAAGGCTAATGTAGACCGTCTATATATACCCTGTAAAGAAAGTGGAAGAGGTCCTATTCAGCTAGAATTGCCATACAAGACAACAACTATTGGCTTACTAACCTACATGGAAACAACAAAGGACTAGATGATACAATTAGTCAAACAACACGAAAACAGAAAGAAAAATATTTAATCATGAAAGAAGGTTGTAAATACAAACGAAATTTACATTTAGTAAATTCTGTAGCAGACCAAAACGGAAGCCAAGTACCAAATGTTGAAGCAAAAATTATGAAAAAGTACGCCAAGGATGGAGCTTTTGAACAGATGAAACAATGCTGGAAAGACATACCTCTGCATGAACAATATCCAGAACGTTAACTTTATCAGCCGTTAACACTCATCGATGGATACGAGCATCTGGATTAAAGGCTAAAACGAAAGGCTTTATTCTTGCAGCGCAAGACCAGAGTCTTCTCACTAATAACTTTCAGACAAATATCATACATAATAGTGTGGATCCAAAATGCAGGTCCCATGACAAATATCAGGAAACCATAGACCATCTAATCTCATGATGTTCTCTACTTGCGCCAAATGAATATAAAAATCGTCACGATAGAGTGAGGCAATATTTACACTGGACAATGTGCAAACACTTTGGAAAAGATGTTAACACTGGTATGAACAACAGCCAGCAGCAGTTACAAAAACAAGAAGACATCACGGATGAAAAAAATAACTAGTGTTAACCCGTGAACATTTTACGGTTTTCCTATTTGAAATTTCTGATGAATTTTAATCCTTCAGTTAACGATTCAATAACAACCATAAACACTTTGGCTGTCCCGGTCATGCAATACAGTTTCAATATTCTTAACTGGACCATAAGTGACATTAAGAAAGCTTCACATATTCCAGTGCATGCCTCATCATTAGGCTGTGTCCAGATCCGAAGGAGGTGGAGGATTAGTTCAACTAATTTGTTTTACAAAACCACAACATACAAAGATACCTGGAAATGATTAAATGTTAATGATTGAGTAAGCTAAGGGTAAATTCTACGACAACAAAATATCGGTAGAAATCCCTTTATAGCATTGTTAAATATTTGAGCTTAACAACTTTAGCAAATTATTGCGATAACAATCATAAATATGAATGCTGGTCGTTAGTTTAAGAAGTAAGGGGGTACAAATGCAAAGATTTGAAATTGGCTATTTTTTCATCTCACTGAAACAGGCGTTAAACACTTCTATCTTCCCTTCTTCCTCTCACTTTCTCACTGAAACCAAGTTGCGTCTTTGATGTCTTTTGTCTTCTCACGCGATCAAGACGGAATAGTTCATTATTTATGAGATATTGGCAGGGAGTAACGGCCCTGCGAACCAACGAAGGGAGGGACAAGCAAAATTATTATATGATAATAATAATAACAATAATCATACATTTCGAGAAGAGCAATTTAAGAAAAGACATTGTTTAACAACGTTCAACGATATTTCAACAGTATGCCTATCTTCTTCACGTTATGTTTAAAACTTATATGCCGATATAAAAAAATATACAAGAAAATAAATCATTGTACAAACTTCGCTTGTCTTGAGAACAACGGTTGAACTGATAATCAATTCAACTTAGTGAATGAAATGCAGTCAGCATGAACGGAATGCAACTGAAACGATAGTCATATGATGGGGAACGTGCTCATCTTGAAATTTTTTGTTAGTTGAGCAATTAATCAAACAGTTTACTAAAAATTAGTAAGAGCAATTAATCAAACAGTTTACTATAATTTTTAAGGAGCAATCCCATCATTAAGTTCATACCCCCAGGTCGGGACGTTAGTAGTTTGCTTAATTATCTATCCTTACGCATTTAAGGGTCGAAGGGTCGAAGGGTCGAACGGTCGGTGGATTCTGGATGTTTTTTGTAGAATTTTTACCTTAAGATGTTCGTCGAAATTAAAATCGTTTGTGATAAAATGTCCACAATGTTGATGTTATATTGATCATACATGTGACCATTAAGACAACGGCAATAAGAACAGCATGAACAACATTAATAATAATAATAATAATAATAATAATAATGATAATAATAATAGCGGCCCATGCCTTAAGGCAATACATAAAATGTTATTTAAGCATATTTCACGCCCTACAAAGTGTTTTATTCTTATAGAAATGTGCAGGGAATAATGTCGTTTCTGACCTTAGGTTTCTGGAGAGAGCATTTTTTTAAAATCAGAATCACCCCAAGCAAAACACAAGGGGTTAGGAACAGAAACAATAATGATGAGCAGAAAGAGAAGAGAGTAATCAATATGACAGTAGATAGCGATTGACATTGCATTTAAATGTTTGCAGATTAAAGTTGGATGGAAAGCATGGATCTGGAAGAGAGTTTCACAAGCGAGAAGTGAGAAACTGTTAGCATGGAATTCACAGCTACATCTAGCCAGCTCAACTGTAAACCGATGAGATTTCGACGCCAGTCTAGCGCTGCGCTTAAATTAAAAAAAGGCTAGGTACCACAGCGAAGCGCTCATCCGAGCAATTACCATGAAAATGTTTATAGAAAACACATAGAGAGGTAACCTCACGGCAGTGGGAAAGTGACTGAAACCAAGCCACCAGATCAGGACCAATAATATTGCTGATTTTTCTTTGGATCTTATCAAGGAGCTCAAGGTAAATAGCAGGGTCAACGGACCATATGTGGCAGTAAGCTTCTAATCATGGGTGTGTAGAAGACTTGGAGGAAATGAGTATACAACAGAACTAATAATAATAATAATAATAATAATCTAATACTATGGTAATGATAATGGCAAAACCCAGTCGTTTCCTTATAAGGAAACATTCGGCATTCAGTGATCGAGCAACCAGTACTGCTTTATAAAATCTTTATCTTAAAACAACTTTTCAGAAAAATAGATTTGTCTAGTAGATTTTATCTCTCTTTCCAGTACTACTATTATCATATAATATTATCATATAATAATATTATCATAATATAATAATATTATCATATAATATTATCATATAATAATATTATCATAATATAATAATATTATCATATTATATTATCATATAATAATATTATCATAATATAATAATATTATCATATAATATTATCATATAATAATATTATCATAATATAATAATATTATCATATAATATTATCATATAATAATATTATCATAATATAATAATATTATCATATAATATTATCATATAATAATTGTGCTTGTCCCTCTCTTCATTGGTTTGCAGGACCGTTACTTTTTATTTGTATTAGTGTAGAATTTGAAAATGTAGTAATTGTTATTTTTCTTTCACGAACTTAAAGCAGAAATATTTGAAGTATACAAATAGATATTCATTTGACTCATAAAAGCAATTAATTATATAGATATACTGTTACAGCTCTTAACTGTATGTATTCAGACATACTGACACACGCCAGATAACTAACCAGCTAAACGTATAAAAACGCAGTTTTTTTTAGCTAGCTAGCTGGATAGATAGCCAAATAATCAGTCATAAATAAATGAACATAGATAGATGTTGATGGTAATATTAGCCGTTTCCTTATAAGAAAACATTTGGTATTCTCTGACCTTGTAGCTAATACTACTGTCGCCCTACAACCTCCCCAGCCATCTAAGACGTCCAATACCTCCGGCTGATTGATGGGGGTGATCACTTCGATCCAGGTTCGACTTTATGCCACATTGTGATTTTTTTTTATCCTAAAGCGGCCAAGATCGAATCTTCATATGGTATCTTCGTATTGGGCTGGTCCAAGAAGGGCGAAGACGCTAAGTAAGAAAACAACACTCGAATAAATCAAAACAAATTAAATATTGTTTTTATTTATTTCTTACAGTAATTGGTTAAATCAACATTTCGCATGCAATCAATTATCAGCCCAATCCGCTTCTAACTCGAACGTGACAATTTTGTTGACTTGATAAAGTTCGTTTTGCTGATTTGATGAAGTTCGACACAAGGCTGAAGTCGGGGGTTCTGGTCGGCAGATAATCATGTGGGGTGTATCACGACCGGCGGTTGAAACGAAATTTCTGTTTTCTTGATTTGAGGCATTCGTATTTATTGACGTTCGCCCAAACCGGATGGGGACTGCCTAGTTGAACAATTTGGGGTTTCCCCCTTCCCACCATCTCCATTGTCCGGGTCCTGAGAATTAAATTACTTCATAATTTCGGGGAATTCCCTCCTTGCACGGGTAATGGTTACACCCATTACTCGGCCTCATAACTTCTACTTTCTCTTATCATCATCATTAGGGCGGTTTTGTAGTCGCTGAAGAGCGTTGTCCTGAAAAGGACAGTTTATTGCATGTCGTTGCTGTTGCCGACGATGGCTGAAGCCGCGGCCGATGACGAGCTGGAGCTGCTGCTGGTGGCTGGAGCCGTGGGCCGGCTGCTGCTGGAACAGATACTACACTTTGAGCCGCCTTATGTAATATTTTCGAGCTTTGAAGCCTTTTTATAACCTGAATTAGTTTTACAACAATCGCTCGTTAAGCTTTTTCTTCCAGTTGTTTTTAATAATATGTGGCAGTGCGGACATAATACAACACCATTATTGTGTATAGTACGCATATGTAAATAAACAAGACTCAAAACTCCGATGTGAAATTTGAAAGAAAGAAAAATATGTTATATTAACTTAAAAACAGCAGAACAGAATACAAATTTGACAAATAAGTTTGCACAAAATTTTCCTTTTGTACGCCTTATTAAAAACAAAACGAAGACTTGAGTAAAAAAATGTATTGCCATGTTTATTTTTGTGAGAGAAAATACATCGACAAGAATAAGAGTAGGCAAAAAATATCTCTGCATTTTCGTGTAGAGGATGAGAAGAGCGTTGTTCTGAAAAAGACGGCTTTGTAGTCGCTGAAAAGAGATGTCCTGAAAAGAACAGGTTATTGCATATCGTTGCTGCTGGCTGGAGATAGCTGGCAAGCTGGTACGGCAGCCGATGACGAGCTGGAATGATGCTGGCTGGAGCCGTTGGCCGGCTGTGGGCTTCTAGAACAGATACTACACGTTGATCTTAGTCATCTGGGCCGCGGAGTGATTGGTTATTTACCCCAGCTTCTCCACTGAGACGAGATGTGACATTAGGTCGGGTTTAATGTGAGGAACTGGAGCGCGTACACTCGGGACAAAAAATGCCCAGCCCCCGTAACTGTTGGTTGCATTTGCCTTGGTAACAACTACCGATATCTCATCTCTCAATGCAATGAGAAGGTTCAGCCTCGGACAGCTGTTTCTCGGGATCGGGCATCTCACAGTTTTATTTTGCCAAGCTGCATCCCTGTCCGCGGACAAAGCCACAACTGATTAGCACTCTGTTCGAAGACAGATACGTAAATGAGAGATGATAATCCTGCCCGTGGTGGGTTGCGCAGTGATTGGTTATTTATCCCAGCCTCGCCATTCAGACGAGACATTATACAAAGTTGGGTTTAATGTGGGGAACCCAAGACCGTACACTCGGGCCAAGCACAAAAATTGCTCAGCTCCCGTAACCGTCGGTTGCGCTGGCCTTGTTAACAACCACCGATCCCTCATTTCTCTAGTGCAATGAGAAGGTTCAGCCACGGACAGCTGTTCCTCAGAACTGGGCACCACACTGAGTCACATTCTGCTCGAAGACAGATACGCAACTGAGAGATACTAATATTACCCCACGGGGAAATGCGGATTGCTCGTAGTTTTCGATGTTTTGAGACGTTTTTCTACCCTGAATCATCGGTTAAGCTTTTTGTTTTCGGTTTTTTAAAAAAATTGTGGGAGTGCTGAGAGTGAGTCACATCTGGTCCTGCTCAAAATACACATCATCACATGGAATAATTCGATGCAAAAATTGTTTTTTTTCCAAGTTTTTAATCTTACAGTAAGATTACTCGACATTGCTTCATTGCAGTCATTTAAATTGGATTTATGAGTAACAATATATTGCCGTCTTGGGTATGACGATAAAATGCAATTGCGTCCTTGGTAAGATGATAAACTAGGTCCAACAGCAAGGCCTCTGACCAAGAGGTTTTGCGGAGCGTGGAACCACCTCTTAATTTCTGGTGTTCCCAGGGCCACCATGACCAGGGGTGGTAGCACATTTTAGGCTCCCAAATAGCTAATCCCTAAATTGGAGTTAAAGCGCTATGAAAGTGTCAAAATAGGTTTTATTACCAGCAATAAATTTTTTGAATGAAAAATTACCAGCAATACATTATTACCAGCAATACATTTTTTTAAGGAACAAAAAAATACCAGCAATACATTTTTTGAGGAAAAACTATTACCAGCAATAAAAATCTTGTCGGCATTAAATAATTCGTGGAGGTTGATATGCCGTAAAACAAACCAAACCGAACAATATATTGAAAGGAAAATTATTCGGAAAGAAAAAGATTCAAGAATAAGTGAAGTTTTTTTTTAATATTCTAACGAGGTTACTTCCTTAGACGACCGGATCAACAACCAACCAAAAATACGTCATTTCATGTGTGATGACCTAATATAAAGCATATCTGTTACGATCACATCTGGTTCTGCTCAAAATACCCAAATTCCGACACTTACAAACATGTAAATTAATACGCAACAATAAGAACAGCTGATTTCAAACGGGGATTTTCCAAAAGGAGGGAACATCAAGTTGAGGAGGAAAAATGTAACAAGAGAACCCCCCCCCCAAAAAAAATAGTTTAGCGTTTGCAAGAATAACGTTGAAATTAAAATTGTGGAAGTTTTCATTTGATTTGCTTAAATCACTTGTCTTAATCGCATATTTACAAGATCCCTCAACTCTCTTGTACAATGAGAAGGTTAAGCCTCGGACAGCTGTTTCTCGGGACCGGGTACCTCACAGTTTTCTATTTTTTGCAGACAGAGCCACAACTGAGTCCAATTCTGCTCGAAGACAGATACGTAACTGAGAGATGATAATATTACCCCGCGGCGAACTGCAGAGTGATCGTTATATTTAACGGCACCTCAACGTGGGTCGTATGTGGCACAAGGCCGAGTTTACCGTGTGTTCTACGAGCCTGTAAGCTCGGCCAAAAATATTCCCTTAGAACTCGTATAAACGGGTTCAGGGCCTGTCTCCCTCCCCGGACGAAACTTTACCCTTCGGCAAAGCCTCGTTTGGGTTTCTCTCTGCAGAGAGTTTGACAGTCGGACGCGCTATGGCACCGTTCCCATTGCGGAGTGGTCGTATGTTTTGATGTTTTGAGACCTTTTTATATCCTGAATCATTTTTACAACGATCTCCGGTTAAGCTTTTGTTTTCGTTTTTAAAAAAAAATGTGGGAGTGCTGACAAGATATGGGAGACTCTTTATCATTCCGTCTTGTCTCTACCCCATCATCCATTCACACAAAACTCATTAGGTAAGTTACACCAACTCTCCTCTCAATACGTCCTGTGAGTATTATATTTTCCAAGTTGTCCTTCTTCATAATGTGTCCTTTAAATTTCAACTATTGTTTTGATTTTAATCAAATTTTTCACAGTTCTCTATTTTCTATAGAGCTTCGTAATTGATCACTTGTTCCATTTATGGTTTTCCCTGCACCTGTCTATAGAACCACATTTTAGTCACTTTGAGTCTCGTCATCTGCAAGGAAATTACCCAGTGTTCCCTAACATACAGCAGGATAGATATGACATAGCAGTTCAGCACTCTTTTTATTTTTGATGGAACTTTTCTTTATCGTAACACATTGCTTAATTTCTGAAAGTCAGCTTTATCTATTTGGACGAACCTGCGGATCTCCGAGCTACATTTTCCGTTGCCTGTTATTACAAATATTCTTGTGTTATATTCGTTTTTTTTTCTTTTTTCTTTTTCAAAAGATAACAATGTGGATATCACTGACTCAGATCACAAAAGCAAACCAAAATCAGAACTTACTACGAAAGTGTCTAACACCGTTGACGCAACAAATAAAGCGGGTATGTTTTCGGATAAACGCGCCGAAATTATGCAAATTAGTGGGTCTGGCATGGACGTAGACGTAATAAGCCGAAATACCGAGGCCTTTACCAATTTACCTCGAGAAAATACTCACTTACTTACAGTTGTGACCAATTCATCTTATTCAAGCAGTTCCCTCGTCGTCAATACAGGTACGTATAAATTATTATTTTAAATTTGGTTTTTTGATTGTTTGGAGTTTGTTCCACTAAGTAACAGTTCTGGAGAAGAAGATATCTGAGCTGAACTTCCTCCTTACTAATGAAATACGAAGGGAATAGGAATAGTTTGCCTCCGTAAACAACATGGCGATTCCTATTTGTGAGGTCTGAGTTGGTGAGTCTAAGTAATATAACTTGTTCGAACATCTGCCATAGCAATAGCGATAGAGTAGTGATAGGTTGGCGATGTTTCATTTGTGGGATAAGGGCTGTAGAGCGGAGAATAATTAATCACTCACAAGGCCGTGTAATGGCTTTTAAACCCTATCGAGAATGATTAGTAAGGATTGGCCTGTACCAGTCCAGATATAACATCATTACTCCCCTCTTGGTTGGTTGGTTGGGTTTTATGGCATATCAGCCACTGTAGGTCATTTAATGCCAAATTTAGTTTATATATATATATATTAAATATATAGGACTTGTAAACGTCTGTAAGCTATATAAGCTAGAGCTTATTTGCTTACATACTGCAAAATAATTCCAGGTATTACTGTCTAGGACAAGGATTTCTATTTAGTATAGACGATTTGTTTGCACAATGTTAAAAGGTAGCATATATTAATTACACATCAGACCTTGATAAAAAAACCAATTCTTTTCAGGAGGTTTATTATATGACATGGATTAATTTTTGTAAATAGTTCCTTTGTGCTTTTAATGATGTAGAACTTTCTTCGAATGTGTGTAATGTTTGGGCATTCTATCAGTATATGTTTTACTGGGACATTTAGGAGGCTCCCCTTCTAGTATGAAGGAGTGAGTCAGTCTAGCGTAGCCGAGTAAGGGTAGTTTCTTCTTTTCTTGTATTATTAAGATTCAGTTTCCTTTCTTTTAATCCCCTCTTGGTTTGTCCTGAGTTTTATAAAGATAAAGCGTGGCAGCAGAAGTCTGGTATTTTCTGGAGGAATACAAAGAATTGACCAATTCCTTCAGCATCTTTTGCGATGGCACCAAATATATGCATTCTATTTGAGATCGGCAGTGAGCTTTAGACTAATTAGGAGTTGTTGTAAATTGAGCATACAAGAAAGGGGATATCACATAGCAATTCTGCATTGTTTTATATGTTTCTAACGAAATCTTTTTGTTCCTTAGTAATTTGTTTAGCTTTTGGAATATATCTGTAATCCAGATTTTGGTGCCCTCTTTTCCATCCTCTGTTAAAACACTTCCCAGATATTTAAACTTGTTTGTTTCATGTCGACATCTCCAATTCGTAGTCCGCAACTTGGGATTTTTCTCTCGCTAACAACTATACTTTCTGTTTTCTTGTAGTTGATGGCTCGTCCTTTTTTCTCGCTTTTCTTTGCTACCTTGTCTAGGAGTTCTCTCTTTTCTTTTTTTTTTAACTTTCGTCTGCACTGTTATATGTACGTGTCTTATATTCTTAAAATTACGCCCTTCAACAATAAAACTTCGTAGGGTCTTCAGCTTTCGTAAGATATCGTCACTGTAGAGGTTTAATAAATCTGGAGAGACCACACATCCTTGTCTCACGCCCCTTTCTATTTTGTGAACCTACTCAAATTATTTTCCATTTGCATGCAAGCGGCTTGCTCCCAGTATCCTTTCCAAATAGATGGAGTTATCTTAACAGTTCAACTAGCTCCTTGTGATGTATCTTGTCAAATGCTTTTGCGTGATTTATAAAGCATAAATATACACACTTCTGCTTTTGTATTGCTCCCTTCGGTATCATTCTAATCTTAAACGTTGTATTTCTTGTTCCGGTGTCATTGACAAAGCCATGCTGTTCTTTCCAGTTTAATTCCGCTTCGTGCACTATTCATAAGGATTCGCTTTATTAGGTTGGTTATGTGGCTCATTAGGCTGATTGACCGTTGGAGCTCACATTCATTTGCACTCAATTCCTTAGGTAATGTTACGAAGATAGATTTTCTGAGGCCATTAGGTATGTCACCATTGTCGTATGATTTCGTTTATCACTTCTATGATCTTGCCGACGCCGAAATAGTCTGTATCTATTAGGTTGTCACACGTATAATGAAGCACTTTATAGGAAATGAATAAAACGCTTCTGAAATGTTAAATACTTTATTTAGATGAAATAGGCACCATCTTAATGAATGACTGTTTTTCAACGCATCTCTAAATTCTTGACCCTATCATTAAAAGATTCACATCCTTTGATGTGATAAACAGTTCAAATGCTTTGATTACCTCTTCCTTATTTGAGAATGTATAACATATTAAAAACTCAAAATGTTTAAATAAGTAAGAGATATCAGGTGAATATAGAGGACTAGCAGTAGAGCCCGGCGTTGCCTGTGGATGTAACAGTAAGAGATAGATCAAGTATCAAACATCATAAAGACTGAAAAATAAAATTGACAAAGATTATTGTTTAAGGTTGACAGACACGCATGTCTTAATTAGTTTTTTTTTTTTACGAATTGTTCAAACCCAAACTCAAACAAAAACATTGTTTTCAATCGTTATGAGTCTACCGATTGAATAGAATTTTATTATAAATAATTGTCTTGTAAATGGAATTTTTAAAGCATTCTCAATGTAAAAATAAAGAAAAAAGTGTGCAAGACAATAAGAAACACTACCTGCCAAAAAAAGTGAAGTTTTGTTGAAATCGGTTGAAAATGTAGTAAATCCGATCCCATATATAAACGAACACACACACACACACACACACACACACACACACACACACACACACACACACACACACACAACTTGGGTTTTATAATAAGTATAACTCGATATGAGTTGTCCCCCTTTCATTCTGGCGACAGTGATGCCTCTTAATCGTATTTTCAAATTGATTTCGTGCAAAAACAATTGTGTTTTTCCAATTTTTGGCGCTGTCAGAACCACCGCAAGGTAATGTTACGTAGTCCTGCGAAGTTTTGTTGAAATCGGTTGAAAAATGTAGGAAATCCGATCACATATATAAACACACACACACACACACACACACACACACACACACACACACACACAGCCTGGGTTTTATAATAAGTATGATGAGGTAAAACTTCTTCATAATTCAGATTATGCAGATTTTGGACATTTGATTGAGAAGTGTGCGGCCGTACGTTGTCGTGCAGTAAAATTGGATCATCCCTATTCACAAGTCTAGGATGTTTCTTTTTCAATTTTTCGTGTATACACTCAATTCCTCCATAATACGAGGTTGCTGCTCTTGTTTTTCCTTGAGGCAAGAATGAATAAAGAATAACACCTTTGAAAGACCACCATACAGTAACCATTTACATTTTAGGGTTCAGTAGAGGTTTTGGCTATTGCCTTGATGATTCACTTGCATCTAACCACAGGCCTACACACTTAAACTTGTCAAAGAGTATTCATTTCTCATTGCATGAAATGATTCGATGCAAAAATGGTACCTTTTCTCAGTTTTTAATTTTACAGTAAGATTAATCGTCATTGTTTCATTGCAATCATTTTAACTGGACTTATGAGTAACAATATATTGCCGTCTTGGGTATGACGATAAAATACAACTGCGTCCTGGGTAAGACGATAAACTACATCCAGCAGTAAGGCCTCTGACCAAGAGTTTTTGAATAGCGTGAAATCACCTCTTAATTTCTGGTGTTCCCAGGTCCATCCTGACCAGGAGTGGTAGCACCTTTTAGGGTCCCAACTATGGGCAAATAGCTAACCCCTAAACTGGAGTTAAAGCGCTATGAAAGTGTCAAAATAGGTTTTAATACCAGCAATAAATTTTTTGAATGAAAAATTATTACCACCAATACTTTATTAATAGCAATACATTTTTTTAGAAAAAACATATTAACAGCAATACATTTTTTGATGAAATAAATATTACCAGCAATAAAAATCTTGTCGGCATTAAATAATTCGTGGAGGTTGATATGCCGTAAAACAAACCAAACCGAACAATATATTGAAAGGAAAATTATTTGGAAAGAAAAAAGATTCAAGAATAAGTGAAGATTTTTTTAATATTCTAACGAGGTTACTTCGTTAGACGACCGGATCAACAACCAACCAAAAATACGTCATTTCATGTGTGATGACCTAATATAAAGCATATCTGTTACGATCACATCTAGTTCTGCTCAAAAGACCCAAATTCCGACACTTACAAACATGTAAATTAATACGCAACAATAAGAACAGCTGATTTCAAATAGGGATTTTCCAAAAGGAGGGAACATCAAGTTGAGGAGGAAAAATGTAACAAGAGAACCCCCCCCCGCAAAAAAATAGTTTAGCGTTTGCAAGAATAACGTTGAAATATTCGAATTGTGGAAGTTTTCATTTGATTTGCTTAAATCACTTGTCTTAATCGCATATTTACAACGAAAAAATCGTAATTTTTTCAATGTTTGATAGTTTCTTAGGCGCTATATAAATTTACGCATAGTTATGGGAGAAAAGCAATAAAACAAAATAGTCTTAAGTTGTCTGAATTTCTTAGATGAAGCATTGTCATTATTATTCATTTTTCATTCGCCTGTCTTTCATCTTATTTCTATTGCTTGTTTACACCTAGTAGTAGTAATAAGACGTAATAGTCTTAAGTTGTCTGAATTTCTTAGATGAAGCATTATCATTATTATTCATTTATGACTCGTCTTTCTTTCGTCTTATTTCTATTGCTTGTTTACACCTAGTAGTAGTAATAAGACGTAATAGTCTTAAGTTGTCTGAATTTCTTAGATGAAGCATTGTCATTATTATTCATTTTTCATTCGCCTGTCTTTCATCTTATTTCTATTGCTTGTTTACACCTAGTAGTAGTAATAAGACGTAATAGTCTTAAGTTGTCTGAATTTCTTAGATGAAGCATTATCATTATTATTCATTTATGACTCGTCTTTCTTTCGTCTTATTTCTATTGCTTGTTTACACCTAGTAGTAGTAATAAGACGTAATAGTCTTAAGTTGTCTGAATTTCTTAGATGAAGCATTGTCATTATTATTCATTTTTCATTCGTCTTTCTTTCATCTTATTTCTATTGCTTGTTTACACCTAGTAGTAGTAATAAGACGTAATAGTCTTAAGTTGTCTGAATTTCTTAGATGAAGCATTATCATTATTATTCATTTATGACTCGTCTTTCTTTCGTCTTATTTCTATTGCTTGTTTACACCTAGTAGTAGTAATAAGACGTAATAGTCTTAAGTTGTCTGAATTTCTTAGATGAAGCATTGTCCTTATTATTCATTTTTCACTCGTCTTTCTTTCATCTTTTTCTATTGCTTGTTTACACTAGTAGTAGTAATAAGACGTAATAGTCTTAAGTTGTCTGAATTTCTTAGATGAAGCATTGTCATTATTATTCATTTTTCATTCGCCTGTCTTTCATCTTATTTCTATTGCTTGTTTACACCTAGTAGTAATAATAAGACGTAATAGTCTTAAGTTGTCTTAGAATTTCTTAGATGGAAGCATTGTCATTATTATTCATTTATGTCTCGTCTTTCTTTCATCTTATTTCTATTGCTTGTTTACACCTAGTAGTAGTAATAAGACGTAATAGTCTTAAGTTGTCTGAATTTCTTAGATGAAGCATTGTCATTATTATTCATTTATGACTCGTCTTTCTTTCATCTTATTTCTATTTTTACGCTTGTTTTGTTTACACCTAGTAGTAGTAATAAGACGTAATAATCTTAAGTTGTCTGAATTTCTTAGATGAAGCATTGTCATTATTATTCATTTTTTTCATTCGTCTTTCTTTCATCTTATTTCTATTGCTTGTTTTACACTAGTAGTAGTAATAAGACGTAATAGTCTTAAGTTGTCTGAATTTCTTAGATGAAGCATTGTCATTATTATTCATTTTTCATTCGTCTTTCTTTCATCTTATTTCTATTGCTTGTTTACACCTAGTAGTAGTAATAAGACGTAATAGTCTTAAGTTGTCTGAATTTCTTAGATGAAGCATTGTCATTATTATTCATTTTCATTCGTCTTTCTTTTTCATCTTATTTCTATTGCTTGTTTACACCTAGTAGTAGTAATAAGACGTAATAGTCTTAAAGTTGTCTGAATTTCTTAGATGATGAATTGTCATTGTTCATTTTCATTCTTTCTTTCATTTTGTAGTAGTAATAAGACGTATCAGTCTTAAGTTGTCTGAATTTCTTAGATGAAGCATTGTCATTATTATTCATTTTTCATCTTTCATCTTATTTCTATTGCTTGTTTACACCTAGTAGTAGTAATAAGACGTAATAGTCTTAAGTTGTCTGAATTTCTTAGATGAAGCATTGTCATTATTATTCATTTTCACTCGTCTTTCTTTCATCTTATTTCTATTGCTTGTTTACACCTAGTAGTAGTAATAAGACGTAATAGTCTTAAGTTGTCTGAATTTCTTAGATGAAGCATTGTCATTATTATTCATTTTCACTCGTCTTTTCTTTCATCTTATTTCTATTGCTTGTTTACACTAGTAGTAGTAATAAGACGTAATAGTCTTAAGTTGTCTGAATTTCTTAGATGAAGCATTGTCATTATTATTCATTTTTCACTCGTCTTTCTTTCATCTTATTTCTATTGCTTGTTTTACACCTAGTAGTAGTAATAAGACGTAATAGTCTTAAGTTGTCTGAATTTCTTAGATGAAGTATTTATCATTATTATTCATTTTTCCTTCGTCTTTCTTTCATCTTATTTCTATTGATTTTTTTTGTTTTTCTTTCACCTAGTAGTAGTAATAAGACGTAATAGTCTTAAGTTGTCTGAATTTCTTAGATGAAGCATTGTCATTATTATTCATTTTTCACTCGTCTTTCTTTCATCTTATTTCTATTGCTTGTTTTACACTAGTAGTAGTAATAAGACGTAATAGTCTTAAGTTGTCTGAATTTCTTAGATGAAGCATTGTCATTATTATTCATTTTTCACTCGTCTTTTCTTTCATCTTATTTCTATTGCTTGTTTACACCTAGTAGTAGTAATAAGACGTAATAGTCTTAAGTTGTCTGAATTTCTTAGATGAAGCATTGTCATTATTATTCATTTTCACTCGTCTTTCTTTCATCTTATTTCTATTGCTTGTTTACACCTAGTAGTAGTAATAAGACGTAATAGTCTTAAGTTGTCTGAATTTCTTAGATGAATTTTTCATTCTTTCTTTTCATCTTTATTCTATTGCTTGTTTACCTATTAGTAATAAGACGTAATAGTCTTAAGCATTGTCATTATTATTCATTTTCACTCGTCTTTCTTTCATCTTATTTCTATTGCTTGTTTACACCTAGTAGTAGTAATAAGACGTAATAGTCTTAAGTTGTCTGAATTTCTTAGATGAAGCATTGTCATTATTATTCATTTTTCATTCGTCTTTCTTTCATCTTATTTCTATTGCTTGTTTACACCTAGTAGTAGTAATAAGACGTAATAGTCTTAAGTTGTCTGAATTTCTTAGATGAAG
The DNA here is from genome assembly GCA_903632075.3 of Acanthosepion pharaonis. Classification (NCBI taxonomy): domain Eukaryota; kingdom Metazoa; phylum Mollusca; class Cephalopoda; order Sepiida; family Sepiidae; genus Acanthosepion; species Acanthosepion pharaonis. The sequence goes on along the minus strand of CAHIKZ030000080.1, from coordinate 3,042,123 downwards.
CATTGTCATTATTATTCATTTTTCATTCGTCTTTCTTTCATCTTATTTCTATTGCTTGTTTACACCTAGTAGTAGTAATAAGACGTAATAGTCTTAAGTTGTCTGAATTTCTTAGATGAAGCATTGTCATTATTATTCATTTTTCATTCGTCTTTCTTTCATCTTATTTCTATTGCTTGTTTACACTAGTAGTAGTAATAAGACGTAATAGTCTTAAGTTGTCTGAATTTCTTAGATGAAGTCATTATCATTATTATTCATTTTCATTCGTCTTTTCTTTCATCTTATTTCTATTGCTTGTTTACACCTAGTAGTAGTAATAAGACGTAATAGTCTTAAGTTGTCTGAATTTCTTAGATGAAGCATTGTCATTATTATTCATTTTTCATTCGTCTTTCTTTCATCTTATTTCTATTGCTTGTTTACACCTTAGTAGTAGTAATAAGACGTAATAGTCTTAAGTTGTCTGAATTTCTTTGATGAAGCATTGTCATTATTATTCATTTTTCATTCGTCTTTCTTTCATCTTATTTCTATTGCTTGTTTTACACCTAGTAGTAGTAATAAGACGTAATAGTCTTAAGTTGTCTGAATTTCTTAGATGAAGCATTGTCATTATTGATTCATTTTTTCATTCTTCTTTCATTTTCATTTATTTCTATTGTTTTTACACCTAGTAGTAGTAATAAGACGTAATAATTTAAGTTGTCTGAAATTCTTAGATGAAGCATTGTCATTATTATTCATTTTTCATTCGTCTTTCTTTCATCTTATTTCTATTGCTTGTTTACACCTAGTAGTAGTAATAAGACGTAATAGTCTTAAGTTGTCTGAATTTCTTAGATGAAGCATTGTCATTATTATTCATTTTTCACTCGTCTTTCTTTCATCTTATTTCTATTGCTTGTTTACACCTAGTAGTAGTAATAAGACGTAATAGTCTTAAGTTGTCTGAATTTCTTAGATGAAGCATTGTCATTATTATTCATTTTTCATTCGTCTTTCTTTCATCTTATTTCTATTGCTTGTTTACACCTAGTAGTAGTAATAAGACGTAATAGTCTTAAGTTGTCTGAATTTCTTAGATGAAGCATTGTCATTATTATTCATTTTTTCTTCGTCTTTCTTTCATCTTATTTCTATTGCTTGTTTACACCTAGTAGTAGTAATAAGACGTAATAGTCTTAAGTTGTCTGAATTTCTTTGATGAAGCATTGTCATTATTATTCATTTTTCATTCGTCTTTCTTTCATCTTATTTCTATTGCTTGTTTACAATCTTATTAGTAGTAGTAATAAGACGTAATAGTCTTAAGTTGTCTGAATTTCTTTTGATGAAGCATTGTCATTATTATTCATTTTTCACTCGTCTTTCTTTCATCTTATTTCTATTGCTTGTTTACACCTAGTAGTAGTAATAAGACGTAATAGTCTTAAGTTGTCTGAATTTCTTTGATGAAGCATTGTCATTATTATTCATTTTTCACTCGTCTTTCTTTCATCTTATTTCTATTGCTTGTTTACACCTAGTAGTAGTAATAAGACGTAATAGTCTTAAGTTGTCTGAATTTCTTTGATGAAGCATTGTCATTATTATTCATTTTTCTTTCATCTTATTTCTTTCTTTCATCTTATTTCTTGTTGATGAAGCTTTTTATTATTCATTTTTCCTAGTAGTAGTAATAAGACGTAATAGTCTTAAGTTGTCTGAATTTCTTTGATGAAGCATTGTCATTATTATTCATTTTTCACTCGTCTTTCTTCATCTTATTTCTATTGCTTGTTTTACACCTAGTAGTAGTAATAAGACGTAATAGTCTTAAGTTGTCTGAATTTCTTTGATGAAGCATTGTCATTATTATTCATTTTTCATTCGTCTTTCTTTCATCTTATTTCTATTGCTTGTTTACACCTAGTAGTAGTAATAAGACGTAATAGTCTTAAGTTGTCTGAATTTCTTTGATTATTATTCATTTTTGTCATTATTATTCATTTTCTTAGATCGTCTTTCTTTCATCTTATTTCTTTCATTTATTTCTTTGTTTTACACCTAGTAGTAGTAATAAGACGTAATAGTCTTAAGTTGTCTGAATTTCTTAGATGAAGCATTGTCATTATTATTCATTTTTCATTCGTCTTTCTTTCATCTTATTTCTATTGCTTGTTTACACCTAGTAGTAGTAATAAGACCTAATAGTCTTAGTTGTCTAATTTCTTAGATGAAGCATTGTCATTATTATTCATTTTTCATTCGTCTTTCTTTCATCTTATTTCTTGCTTGCTTGTTTTACAAGTAGTAGTAATAAGACTTAAAGTTGTCTGAATTTCTTTTGATGAAGCATTGTCATTATTATTCATTTTTCATTCGTCTTTCTTTCATCTTATTTCTATTGCTTGTTTATACCTAGTAGTAGTAATAAGACGTAATAGTCTTAAGTTGTCTGAATTTCTTAGATGAAGCATTGTCATTATTATTCATTTTTCACTCGTCTTTCTTTCATCTTATTTCTATTGCTTGTTTACACCTAGTAGTAGTAATAAGACGTAATAGTCTTAAGTTGTCTGAATTTCTTAGATGAAGCATTGTCATTATTATTCATTTTTCACTCGTCTTTCTTTCATCTTATTTCTATTGCTTGTTTTTACACTAGTAGTAGTAATAAGACGTAATAGTCTTAAGTTGTCTGAATTTCTTAGATGAAGCATTGTCATTATTATTCATTTTTCATCTCTATTGCTTTTTTTCATCTTATTTCTAGTTAAGACGTAATGTTTTACACTGTCATTATTATTCATTTTTTCCTCGTTTCTAGTAGTAGTAATAAGACGTAATAGTCTTAAGTTGTCTGAATTTCTTAGATGAAGCATTGTCATTATTATTCATTTTTAGGACTTGTCTTTCTTTCATCTTATTTCTATTGCTTGTTTACACTAGTAGTAGTAATAAGACGTAATAGTCTTAAGTTGTCTGAATTTCTTAGATGAAGCATTGTCATTATTATTCATTTTCATTCGTCTTTCTTTCATCTTATTTCTATTGCTTGTTTACACCTAGTAGTAGTAATAAGACGTAATAGTCTTAAGTTGTCTGAATTTCTTAGATGAAGCATTGTCATTATTATTCATTTTTCCTCGTCTTTTTTTCATCTTATTTCTATTGCTTGTTTACAATTAGTAGTAGTAATAAGACGTAATAGTCTTAAGTTGTCTGAATTTCTTAGATGAAGCATTGTCATTATTATTCATTTTTCATCGTCTTTCTTTCATCTTATTTCTATTGCTTGTTTACACCTAGTAGTAGTAATAAGACGTAATAGTCTTAAGTTGTCTGAATTTCTTTGATGAAGCATTGTCATTATTATTCATTTTTCATTCGTCTTTCTTTCATCTTATTTCTATTGCTTGTTTACACCTAGTAGTAGTAATAAGACGTAATAGTCTTAAGTTGTCTGAATTTCTTTGATGAAGCATTGTCATTATTATTCATTTTTGATTCGTCTTTCTTTCATCTTATTTCTATTGCTTGTTTACACCTAGTAGTAGTAATAAGACGTAATAGTCTTAAGTTGTCTGAATTTCTTTGATGAAGCATTGTCATTATTATTCATTTTTTGATTCGTCTTTCTTTCATCTTATTTCTATTGCTTGTTTTTACACCTATAGTAGTAATAAGACGTAATAGTCTTTAAGTTGTCTGAATTTCTTTTGATGAAGCATTGTCATTATTATTCATTTTTCACTCGTCTTTCTTTCATCTTATTTCTATTGCTTGTTTACACCTAGTAGTAGTAATAAGACGTAATAGTCTTAAGTTGTCTGAATTTCTTAGATGAAGCATTGTCATTATTATTCATTTTTCATTCGTCTTTCTTTCATCTTATTTCTATTGCTTGTTTATTTAGTAGTAGTAATAAGACGTAATAGTCTTAAGTTGTCTGAATTTCTTAGATGAAGCATTGTCATTATTATTCATTTTTGACTCGTCTTTCTTTCATCTTATTTCTATTGCTTGTTTACACCTAGTAGTAGTAATAAGACGTAATAGTCTTAAGTTGTCTGAATTTCTTAGATGAAGCATTGTCATTATTATTCATTTTTCACTCGTCTTTTTTTTCATCTTATTTCTATTGCTTGTTTACACCTAGTAGTAGTAATAAGACGTAATAGTCTTAAGTTGTCTGAATTTCTTAGATGAAGCATTGTCATTATTATTCATTTTTTCATTCGTCTTTTCTTTCATCTTATTTCTATTGCTTGTTTACACCTAGTAGTAGTAATAAGACGTAATAGTCTTAAGTTGTCTGAATTTCTTAGATGAAGCATTGTCATTATTATTCATTTTTCATTCGTCTTTCTTTCATCTTATTTCTATTGCTTGTTTACACCTAGTAGTAGTAATAAGACGTAATAGTCTTAAGTTGTCTGAATTTCTTAGATGAAGCATTGTCATTATTATTCATTTTTCATTCGTCTTTCTTTCATCTTATTTCTATTGCTTGTTTACACCTAGTAGTAGTAATAAGACGTAATAGTCTTAAGTTGTCTGAATTTCTTAGATGAAGCATTGTCATTATTATTCATTTTCATTCGTTTTCTTTCATCTTATTTCTATTGCTTGTTTACACCTAGTAGTAGTAATAAGACGTAATAGTCTTAAGTTGTCTGAATTTCTTAGATGAAGCATTGTCATTATTATTCATTTTTCATTCGTCTTTCTTTCATCTTATTTCTATTGCTTGTTTACACCTAGTAGTAGTAATAAGACGTAATAGTCTTAAGTTGTCTGAATTTCTTAGATGAAGCATTGTCATTATTATTCATTTTTCATTCGTCTTTTCTTTCATCTTATTTCTATTGCTTGTTTACACCTAGTAGTAGTAATAAGACGTAATAGTCTTAAGTTGTCTGAATTTCTTAGATGAAGCATTGTCATTATTATTCATTTTTGATTCGTCTTTTCTTTCATCTTATTTCTATTGTTTGTTTAACCTAGTAGTAGTAATAAGACGTAATAGTCTTAAGTTGTCTGAATTTCTTAGATGAAGCATTGTCATTATTATTCATTTTTCATTCGTCTTTCTTTCATCTTATTTCTATTGCTTGTTTACACTAGTAGTAGTAATAAGACGTAATAGTCTTAAGTTGTCTGAATTTCTTAGATGAAGCATTGTCATTATTATTCATTTTTCATTCGTCTTTCTTTCATCTTATTTCCATTGCTTGTTTACACCTAATAGTAGTAATAAGACGTAATATTCTTAAGTTGTCTGAATTTATTAGATGAAGCATTGTCATTATTATTCATTTTTCATTCGTCTTTCTTTCATCTTATTTCTATTGCTTGTTTACACCTAGTAGTAGTAATAAGACGTAATAGTCTTAAGTTGTCTGAATTTCTTAGATGAAGCATTGTCATTATTATTCATTTTTCATCTGTCTTTCTTTCATCTTATTTCTATTGCTTGTTTACACCTAGTAGTAGTAATAAGACGTAATAGTCTTAAGTTGTCTGAATTTCTTAGATGAAGCATTGTCATTATTATTCATTTTTCATTCGTCTTTCTTTCATCTTATTTCTATTGCTTGTTTACACCTAGTAGTAGTAATAAGACGTAATAGTCTTAAGTTGTCTGAATTACTTAGATGAAGCATTGTCATTATTATTCATTTTTCATTCGTCTTTCTTTCATCTTATTTCTATTGCTTGTTTACACCTAGTAGTAGTAATAAGACGTAATAGTCTTAAGTTGTCTGAATTTCTTAGATCAAGCATTGCCATTATTATTCATTTTTTATTCGTCTTTCTTTCATCTTATTTCTATTGCTTGTTTACACCTAGTAGTAGTAATAAGACGTAATAGTCTTAAGTTGTCTGAATTTCTTAGATAAAGCATTGTCATTATTATTCATTTTTCATTCGTCTTTCTTTCATCTTATTTCTATTGCTTGTTTACACCTAGTAGTAGTAATAAGACGTAATAGTCTTAAGTTGTCTGAATTTCTTAGATGAAGCATTGTCATTATTATTCATTTTCATTCGTCTTTCTTTTCATCTTATTTCTATTGCTTGTTTATCTACCTAGTAGTAGTAATAAGACGTAATAGTCTTAAGTTGTCTGAATTTCTTAGATGAAGCATTGTCATTATTATTCATTTTTCATTCGTCTTTCTTTCATCTTATTTCTATTGCTTTTTTACACCTAGTAGTAGTAATAACACGTAATAGTCTTAAGTTGTCTGAATTTCTTAGATGAAGCATTGTCATTATTATTCATTTTTCATTCGTCTTTCTTTCATCTTATTTCTATTGCTTGTTTACACCTAGTAGTAGTAATAAGACGTAATAGTCTTAAAGTTGTTCTTAGATGATTTCTTAGATGAAGCATTTTCTTTCATCTTATTATTGCTTGTTTTACATTTTCATTCGTCTTTCTTTTCTTAGATGATCTTATTTCTATTGCTTTTTTTACACCTAGTAGTAGTAATAAGACGTAATAGTCTTAATAAGACGTTGTCTGAATTTCTTTCTTAGATGAAGCATTGTCATTATTATTCATTTTTCATTCGTCTTTCTTTTCATCTTATTTCTATTGCTTGTTTACACCTAGTAGTAGTAATAAGACGTAATAGTCTTAAGTTGTCTGAATTTCTTAGATGAAGCATTGTCATTATTATTCATTTTTCATTCGTCTTTCTTTTCATCTTATTTCTATTGCTTGTTTACACCTAGTAGTAGTAATAAGACGTAATAGTCTTAAGTTGTCTGAATTTCTTAGATGAAGCATTGTCATTATTATTCATTTTCATTCGTCTTTCTTTCATCTTATTTCTATTGCTTGTTTACACTAGTAGTAGTAATAAGACGTAATAGTCTTAAGTTGTCTGAATTTCTTAGATGAAGCATTGTCATTATTATTCATTTTTCATTCGTCTTTCTTTCATCTTATTTCTATTGCTTGTTTACACCTAGTAGTAGTAATAAGACGTAATAGTCTTAAGTTGTCTGAATTTCTTAGATGAAGCATTGTCATTATTATTCATTTTTCATTCGTCTTTCTTTCATCTTATTTCTATTGCTTGTTTACACCTAGTAGTAGTAATAAGACGTAATAGTCTTAAGTTGTCTGAATTTCTTAGATGAAGCATTGTCATTATTATTCATTTATGACTCGTCTTTCTTTCATCTTATTTCTATTGCTTGTTTACACCTAGTAGTAGTAATAAGACGTAATAGTCTTAAGTTGTCTGAATTTCTTAGATGAAGCATTGTCATTATTATTCATTTTTCATTCTTTCTTTCATCTTATTTCTATTGCTTGTTTACACCTAGTAGTAGTAATAAGACGTAATAGTCTTAAGTTGTCTGAATTTCTTAGATGAAGCATTGTCATTATTATTCATTTTCATTCGTCTTTTTTTCATCTTATTTCTATTGCTTGTTTTACACCTAGTAGTAGTAATAAGACGTAATAGTCTTAAGTTGTCTGAATTTCTTAGATGAAGCATTGTCATTATTATTCATTTTTCATTCGTCTTTCTTTCATCTTATTTCTATTGCTTGTTTACACCTAGTAGTAGTAATAAGACGTAATAGTCTTAAGTTGTCTGAATTTCTTAGATGAAGCATTGTCATTATTATTCATTTTTCATTCGTCTTTCTTTCATCTTATTTCTATTGCTTGTTTTTATTAATAGTAGTAGTAATAAGACGTAATAGTCTTAAGTTGTCTGAATTTCTTAGATGAAGCATTGTCATTATTATTCATTTTTCATTCGTCTTTCTTTCATCTTATTTCTATTGCTTGTTTACACCTAGTAGTAGTAATAAGACGTAATAGTCTTAAGTTGTCTGAATTTCTTAGATGAAGCATTGTCATTATTATTCATTTTTTTTCATTCGTCTTTCTTTCATCTTATTTCTATTGCTTGTTTACACCTAGTAGTAGTAATAAGACGTAATAGTCTTAAGTTGTCTGAATTTCTTAGATGAAGCATTGTCATTATTATTCATTTTCATTCGTCTTTCTTTCATCTTATTTCTATTGCTTGTTTACACCTAGTAGTAGTAATAAGACGTAATAGTCTTAAGTTGTCTGAATTTCTTAGATGAAGCATTGTCATTATTATTCATTTTTCATTCGTCTTTCTTTCATCTTATTTCTATTGCTTGTTTACACCTAGTAGTAGTAATAAGACGTAATAGTCTTAAGTTGTCTGAATTTCTTAGATGAAGCATTGTCATTATTATTCATTTTTTTCATTCGTCTTTCTTTCATCTTATTTCTATTGCTTGTTTACACCTAGTAGTAGTAATAAGACGTAATAGTCTTAAGTTGTCTGAATTTCTTAGATGAAGCATTGTCATTATTATTCATTTTTCATTCGTCTTTCTTTCATCTTATTTCTATTGCTTGTTTACACCTAGTAGTAGTAATAAGACGTAATAGTCTTAAGTTGTCTGAATTTCTTAGATGAAGCATTGTCATTATTATTCATTTTTCATTCGTCTTTCTTTCATCTTATTTCTATTGCTTGTTTTGTCTGACACCTAGTAGTAGTAATAAGACGTAATAGTCTTAAGTTGTCTGAATTTCTTAGATGAAGCATTGTCATTATTATTCATTTTTCATTCGTCTTTCTTTCATCTTATTTCTATTGCTTGTTTACACCTAGTAGTAGTAATAAGACGTAATAGTCTTAAGTTGTCTGAATTTCTTAGATGAAGCATTGTCATTATTATTCATTTTTCATTCGTCTTTCTTTCATCTTATTTCTATTGCTTGTTTACACCTAGTAGTAGTAATAAGACGTAATAGTCTTTAAGTTGTCTGAATTTCTTAGATGAAGCATTGTCATTATTATTCATTTTTCATTCGTCTTTCTTTCATCTTATTTCTATTGCTTGTTTACACTAGTAGTAGTAATAAGACGTAATAGTCTTAAGTTGTCTGAATTTCTTAGATGAAGCATTGTCATTATTATTCATTTTTCATTCGTCTTTCTTTCATCTTATTTCTATTGCTTGTTTACACCTAGTAGTAGTAATAAGACGTAATAGTCTTAAGTTGTCTGAATTTCTTAGATGAAGCATTGTCATTATTATTCATTTTTCATTCGTCTTTCTTTCATCTTATTTCTATTGCTTGTTTACACCTAGTAGTAGTAATAAGACGTAATAGTCTTAAGTTGTCTGAATTTCTTAGATGAAGCATTGTCATTATTATTCATTTTTCATTCGTCTTTCTTTCATCTTATTTCTATTGCTTGTTTACACCTAGTAGTAGTAATAAGACGTAATAGTCTTAAGTTGTCTGAATTTCTTAGATGAAGCATTGTCATTATTATTCATTTTCATTCGTCTTTCTTTCATCTTATTTCTATTGCTTGTTTACACCTAGTAGTAGTAATAAGACGTAATAGTCTTAAGTTGTCTGAATTTCTTAGATGAAGCATTGTCATTATTATTCATTTTTCATTCGTCTTTCTTTCATCTTATTTCTATTGCTTGTTTACACCTAGTAGTAGTAATAAGACGTAATAGTCTTAAGTTGTCTGAATTTCTTAGATGAAGCATTGTCATTATTATTCATTTTTCATTCGTCTTTCTTTCATCTTATTTCTATTGCTTGTTTACACCTAGTAGTAGTAATAAGACGTAATAGTCTTAAGTTGTCTGAATTTCTTAGATGAAGCATTGTCATTATTATTCATTTTTTTTACATTCGTCTTTCTTTCATCTTATTTCTATTGCTTTGTTTTTACACCTAGTAGTAGTAATAAGACGTAATAGTCTTAAGTTGTCTGAATTTCTTAGATGAAGCATTGTCATTATTATTCATTTTTTCATTCGTCTTTCTTTCATCTTATTTCTATTGCTTGTTTACACCTAGTAGTAGTAATAAGACGTAATAGTCTTAAGTTGTCTGAATTTCTTAGATGAAGCATTGTCATTATTATTCATTTTCATTCGTCTTTCTTTCATCTTATTTCTATTGCTTGTTTACACCTAGTAGTAGTAATAAGACGTAATAGTCTTAAGTTGTCTGAATTTCTTAGATGAAGCATTGTCATTATTATTCATTTTTGATTCGTCTTTCTTTCATCTTATTTCTATTGCTTGTTTACACCTAGTAGTAGTAATAAGACGTAATAGTCTTAAGTTGTCTGAATTTCTTAGATGAAGCATTGTCATTATTATTCATTTTTCATTCGTCTTTCTTTCATCTTATTTCTATTGCTTGTTTACACCTAGTAGTAGTAATAAGACGTAATAGTCTTAAGTTGTCTGAATTTCTTAGATGAAGCATTGTCATTATTATTCATTTTCATTCGTCTTTCTTTCATCTTATTTCTATTGCTTGTTTACACCTAGTAGTAGTAATAAGACGTAATAGTCTTAAGTTGTCTGAATTTCTTAGATGAAGCATTGTCATTATTATTCATTTTTCATTCGTCTTTCTTTCATCTTTATTTCTATTGCTTGTTTTACACCTAGTAGTAGTAATAAGACGTAATAGTCTTAAGTTGTCTGAATTTCTTAGATGAAGCATTGTCATTATTATTCATTTTCATTCGTCTTTCTTTCATCTTATTTCTATTGCTTGTTTACACCTAGTAGTAGTAATAAGACGTAATAGTCTTAAGTTGTCTGAATTTCTTAGATGAAGCATTGTCATTATTATTCATTTTTCATTCGTCTTTCTTTCATCTTATTTCTATTGCTTGTTTACACCCTAGTAGTAGTAATAAGACGTAATAGTCTTAAGTTGTCTGAATTTCTTAGATGAAGCATTGTCATTATTATTCATTTTTCATTCGTCTTTCTTTCATCTTATTTCTTATTGCTTGTTTTACACCTAGTAGTAGTAATAAGACGTAATAGTCTTAAGTTGTCTGAATTTCTTAGATGAAGCATTGTCATTATTATTCATTTTTCATTCGTCTTTCTTTCATCTTATTTCTATTGCTTGTTTACACCTAGTAGTAGTAATAAGACGTAATAGTCTTAAGTTGTCTGAATTTCTTAGATGAAGCATTGTCATTATTATTCATTTTTCATTCGTCTTTCTTTCATCTTATTTCTATTGCTTGTTTACACCTAGTAGTAGTAATAAGACGTAATAGTCTTAAGTTGTCTGAATTTCTTAGATGAAGCATTGTCATTATTATTCATTTTTCATTCGTCTTTCTTTCATCTTATTTCTATTGCTTGTTTACACCTAGTAGTAGTAATAAGACGTAATAGTCTTAAGTTGTCTGAATTTCTTAGATGAAGCATTGTCATTATTATTCATTTTCATTCGTCTTTCTTTCATCTTATTTCTATTGCTTGTTTTTACACCTAGTAGTAGTAATAAGACGTAATAGTCTTAAGTTGTCTGAATTTCTTAGATGAAGCATTGTCATTATTATTCATTTTCACTCGTCTTTTCTTTCATCTTATTTCTTTTGCTTGTTTACACCTAGTAGTAGTAATAAGACGTAATAGTCTTAAGTTGTCTGAATTTCTTAGATGAAGCATTGTCATTATTATTCATTTTTCATTCGTCTTTCTTTCATCTTATTTCTATTGCTTGTTTACACCTAGTAGTAGTAATAAGACGTAATAGTCTTAAGTTGTCTGAATTTCTTAGATGAAGCATTGTCATTATTATTCATTTTTCATTCGTCTTTCTTTCATCTTATTTCTATTGCTTGTTTACACCTAGTAGTAGTAATAAGACGTAATAGTCTTAAGTTGTCTGAATTTCTTAGATGAAGCATTGTCATTATTATTCATTTATGACTCGTCTTTCTTTCATCTTATTTCTATTGCTTGTTTACACCTAGTAGTAGTAATAAGACGTAATAGTCTTAAGTTGTCTGAATTTCTTAGATGAAGCATTGTCATTATTATTCATTTTTCATTCGTCTTTCTTTCATCTTATTTCTATTGCTTGTTTACACCTAGTAGTAGTAATAAGACGTAATAGTCTTAAGTTGTCTGAATTTCTTAGATGAAGCATTGTCATTATTATTCATTTTTCATTCGTCTTTCTTTCATCTTATTTCTATTGCTTGTTTACACCTAGTAGTAGTAATAAGACGTAATAGTCTTAAGTTGTCTGAATTTCTTAGATGAAGCATTGTCATTATTATTCATTTTTCATTTTTTCATCTCGTCTTTTTACCTTTCATCTTATTTCTGAATTTCTTATTGCTTGTTTACATCCTAGTAGTAGTAATAAGACGTAATAGTCTTAAGTTGTCTGAATTTCTTAGATGAAGCATTGTCATTATTATTCATTTTTGATTCGTCTTTCTTTCATCTTATTTCTATTGCTTGTTTACACCTAGTAGTAGTAATAAGACGTAATAGTCTTAAGTTGTCTGAATTTCTTAGATGAAGCATTGTCATTATTATTCATTTTTTCATTCGTCTTTCTTTCATCTTATTTCTATTGCTTGTTTTTTACACCTAGTAGTAGTAATAAGACGTAATAGTCTTAAGTTGTCTGAATTTCTTAGATTGAAGCATTGTCATTATTATTCATTTTTCATTCGTCTTTTGTCTTTCATCTTATTTCTATTGCTTGTTTTACATCCTAGTAGTAGTAATAAGACGTAATAGTCTTAAGTTGTCTGAATTTCTTAGATGAAGCATTGTCATTATTATTCATTTTTCATTCGTCTTTCTTTCATCTTATTTCTATTGCTTGTTTACACCTAGTAGTAGTAATAAGACGTAATAGTCTTAAGTTGTCTGAATTTCTTAGATGAAGCATTGTCATTATTATTCATTTTTTTTACATTCGTCTTTCTTTCATCTTATTTCTATTGCTTGTTTACACCTAGTAGTAGTAATAAGACGTAATAGTCTTAAGTTGTCTGAATTTCTTAGATGAAGCATTGTCATTATTATTCATTTTTCATTCGTCTTTCTTTCATCTTATTTCTATTGCTTGTTTACACCTAGTAGTAGTAATAAGACGTAATAGTCTTAAGTTGTCTGAATTTCTTAGATTAAAGCATTTTGTCATTATTTCATTTTCATTCGTCTTTCTTTCATCTTATTTCTATTGCTTGTTTACACCTAGTAGTAGTAATAAGACGTAATAGTCTTAAGTTGTCTGAATTTCTTAGATGAAGCATTGTCATTATTATTCATTTTTCATTCGTCTTTCTTTCATCTTATTTCTATTGTTTGTTTACACCTAGTAGTAGTAATAAGACGTAATAGTCTTAATTTGTCTGAATTTCTTAGATGAAGCATTGTCATTATTATTCATTTTCATTCGTCTTTCTTTCATCTTATTTCTATTGCTTGTTTACACCTAGTAGTAGTAATAAGACGTAATAGTCTTAAGTTGTCTGAATTTCTTAGATGAAGCATTGTCATTATTATTCATTTTCATTCGTCTTTCTTTCATCTTATTTCTATTGCTTGTTTACACCTAGTAGTAGTAATAAGACGTAATAGTCTTAAGTTGTCTGAATTTCTTAGATGAAGCATTGTCATTATTATTCATTTTTCATTCGTCTTTCTTTCATCTTATTTCTATTGCTTGTTTACACCTAGTAGTAGTAATAAGACGTAATAGTCTTAAGTTGTCTGAATTTCTTAGATGAAGACTTTCTTTCAGCAAGCATTGTCATTATTATTCATTTTTAGTAGTAATAAGACGTCGTCTTTCTTTCATCTTATTTCTTTTGCTTGTTTACACCTAGTAGTAGTAATAAGACGTAATAGTCTTAAGTTGTCTGAATTTCTTAGATGAAGCATTGTCATTATTATTCATTTTTCATTCGTCTTTCTTTCATCTTATTTCTATTGCTTGTTTACACCTAGTAGTAGTAATAAGACGTAATAGTCTTAAGTTGTCTGAATTTCTTAGATGAAGCATTGTCATTATTATTCATTTTTTTCGTCTTTCTTTCATCTTATTTCTATTGCTTGTTTACACCTAGTAGTAGTAATAAGACGTAATAGTCTTAAGTTGTCTGAATTTCTTAGATGAAGCATTGTCATTATTATTCATTTTTCATTCGTCTTTCTTTCATCTTATTTCTATTGCTTGTTTACACTAGTAGTAGTAATAAGACGTAATAGTCTTAAGTTGTCTGAATTTCTTAGATGAAGCATTGTCATTATTATTCATTTTTGATTCGTCTTTCTTTCATCTTATTTCTATTGCTTGTTTACACCTAGTAGTAGTAATAAGACGTAATAGTCTTAAGTTGTCTGAATTTCTTAGATGAAGCATTGTCATTATTATTCATTTTTCATTCGTCTTTCTTTCATCTTATTTCTATTGCTTGTTTACACCTAGTAGTAGTAATAAGACGTAATAGTCTTAAGTTGTCTGAATTTCTTAGATGAAGCATTGTCATTATTATTCATTTTTCATTCGTCTTTCTTTCATCTTATTTCTATTGCTTGTTTACACCTAGTAGTAGTAATAAGACGTAATAGTCTTAAGTTGTCTGAATTTCTTAGATGAAGCATTGTCATTATTATTCATTTTTCATTCGTCTTTCTTTCATCTTATTTCTATTGCTTGTTTACACCTAGTAGTAGTAATAAGACGTAATAGTCTTAAGTTGTCTGAATTTCTTATTATTCATTTTCATGAAGCATTGTCATTATTATTCATTTTTCATTCGTCTTTCTTTCATCTTATTTCTATTGCTTGTTTACACCTAGTAGTAGTAATAAGACGTAATAGTCTTAAGTTGTCTGAATTTCTTAGATGAAGCATTGTCATTATTATTCATTTTTCATTCGTCTTTCTTTCATCTTATTTCTATTGCTTGTTTACACCTAGTAGTAGTAATAAGACGTAATAGTCTTAAGTTGTCTGAATTTCTTAGATGAAGCATTGTCATTATTATTCATTTTCACTCGTCTTTCTTTCATCTTATTTCTATTGCTTGTTTACACCTAGTAGTAGTAATAAGACGTAATAGTCTTAAGTTGTCTGAATTTCTTAGATGAAGCATTGTCATTATTATTCATTTTTCATTCGTCTTTCTTTCATCTTATTTCTATTGCTTGTTTACACCTAGTAGTAGTAATAAGACGTAATAGTCTTAAGTTGTCTGAATTTCTTAGATGAAGCATTGTCATTATTATTCATTTTTCATTTCGTCTTTCTTTCATCTTATTTCTATTGCTTGTTTTACACCTAGTAGTAGTAATAAGACGTAATAGTCTTAAGTTGTCTGAATTTCTTAGATGAAGCATTGTCATTATTATTCATTTTTGATTCGTCTTTCTTTCATCTTATTTCTATTGCTTGTTTACACCTAGTAGTAGTAATAAGACGTAATAGTCTTAAGTTGTCTGAATTTCTTAGATGAAGCATTGTCATTATTATTCATTTTTTGATTCGTCTTTCTTTCATCTTATTTCTATTGCTTGTTTACACCTAGTAGTAGTAATAAGACGTAATAGTCTTAAGTTGTCTGAATTTCTTAGATGAAGCATTGTCATTATTATTCATTTTCATTCGTCTTTCTTTCATCTTATTTCTATTGCTTGTTTACACCTAGTAGTAGTAATAAGACGTAATAGTCTTAAGTTGTCTGAATTTCTTAGTTGAAGCATTGTCATTATTATTCATTTTTGACTCGTCTTTCTTTCATCTTATTTCTATTGCTTGTTTTACACCTAGTAGTAGTAATAAGACGTAATAGTCTTAAGTTGTCTGAATTTCTTAGATGAAGCATTGTCATTATTATTCATTTTTGATTCGTCTTTCTTTCATCTTATTTCTATTGCTTGTTTACACCTAGTAGTAGTAATAAGACGTAATAGTCTTAAGTTGTCTGAATTTCTTAGATGAAGCATTGTCATTATTATTCATTTTTGACTCGTCTTTCTTTCATCTTATTTCTATTGCTTGTTTACACCTAGTAGTAGTAATAAGACGTAATAGTCTTAAGTTGTCTGAATTTCTTAGATGAAGCATTGTCATTATTATTCATTTTCATTCGTCTTTCTTTCATCTTATTTCTATTGCTTGTTTACACCTAGTAGTAGTAATAAGACGTAATAGTCTTAAGTTGTCTGAATTTCTTAGATGAAGCATTGTCATTATTATTCATTTTTCATTCGTCTTTCTTTCATCTTATTTCTATTGCTTGTTTACACCTAGTAGTAGTAATAAGACGTAATAGTCTTAAGTTGTCTGAATTTCTTAGATGAAGCATTGTCATTATTATTCATTTTTCATTCGTCTTTCTTTCATCTTATTTCTATTGCTTGTTTACACCTAGTAGTAAATAATAAGACGTAATAGTCTTAAGTTGTCTGAATTTCTTAGATGAAGCATTGTCATTATTATTCATTTTTCATTCGTCTTTCTTTCATCTTATTTCTATTGCTTGTTTACACCTAGTAGTAGTAATAAGACGTAATAGTCTTAAGTTGTCTGAATTTCTTAGATGAAGCATTGTCATTATTATTCATTTTCATTCGTCTTTCTTTCATCTTATTTCTATTGCTTGTTTACACCTAGTAGTAGTAATAAGACGTAATAGTCTTAAGTTGTCTGAATTTCTTAGATGAAGCATTGTCATTATTATTCATTTTTCATCTCGTCTTTCTTTCATCTTATTTCTATTGCTTGTTTACACCTAGTAGTAGTAATAAGACATAATAGTCTTAAGTTGTCTGAATTTCTTAGATGAAGACATTGTCATTATTATTCATTTTTTCTTTTCGTCTTTCTTTCATCTTATTTCTATTGCTTGTTTACACCTAGTAGTAGTAATAAGACGTAATAGTCTTAAGTTGTCTGAATTTCTTAGATGAATTGCATTGTCATTATTATTTCATTTTGTTTATACATTCGTCTTTCTTTCATCTTATTTCTATTGCTTGTTTACACTAGTAGTAGTAATAAGACGTAATAGTCTTAAGTTGTCTGAATTTCTTAGATGAAGCATTGTCATTATTATTCATTTTTGATTCGTCTTTCTTTCATCTTATTTCTATTGCTTGTTTACACCTAGTAGTAGTAATAAGACGTAATAGTCTTAAGTTGTCTGAATTTCTTAGATGAAGCATTGTCATTATTATTCATTTTTTCTATTGTTCGTCTTTCTTTCATCTTATTTCTATTGCATCTTATTTCTATTTACACCTAGTAGTAGTAATAAGACGTAATAGTCTTAAGTTGTCTGAATTTCTTAGATGAAGCATTGTCATTATTATTCATTTTTTCGTCTTTCTTTCATCTTATTTCTATTGCTTGTTTACACCTAGTAGTAGTAATAAGACGTAATAGTCTTAAGTTGTCTGAATTTCTTAGATGAAGCATTGTCATTATTATTCATTTTTTCTTCGTCTTTCTTTCATCTTATTTCTATTGCTTGTTTACACCTAGTAGTAGTAATAAGACGTAATAGTCTTAAGTTGTCTGAATTTCTTAGATGAAGCATTGTCATTATTATTCATTTTTGACTCGTCTTTCTTTCATCTTATTTCTATTGCTTGTTTTACACCTAGTAGTAGTAATAAGACGTAATAGTCTTAAGTTGTCTGAATTTCTTAGATGAAGCATTGTCATTATTATTCATTTTCATTCGTCTTTCTTTCATCTTATTTCTATTGCTTGTTTACACCTAGTAGTAGTAATAAGACGTAATAGTCTTAAGTTGTCTGAATTTCTTAGATGAAGCATTGTCATTATTATTCATTTTCATTCGTCTTTCTTTCATCTTATTTCTATTGCTTGTTTTACACCTAGTAGTAGTAATAAGACGTAATAGTCTTAAGTTGTCTGAATTTCTTAGATGAAGCATTGTCATTATTATTCATTTTTCATTCGTCTTTCTTTCATCTTATTTCTATTGCTTGTTTACACCTAGTAGTAGTAATAAGACGTAATAGTCTTAAGTTGTCTGAATTTCTTAGATGAAGCATTGTCATTATTATTCATTTTTCATCGTCTTTCTTTCATCTTATTTCTATTGCTTGTTTACACCTAGTAGTAGTAATAAGACGTAATAGTCTTAAGTTGTCTGAATTTCTTAGATGAAGCATTGTCATTATTATTCATTTTCACTCGTCTTTCTTTCATCTTATTTCTATTGCTTGTTTACACCTAGTAGTAGTAATAAGACGTAATAGTCTTAAGTTGTCTGAATTTCTTAGATGAAGCATTGTCATTATTATTCATTTTCATTCGTCTTTCTTTCATCTTATTTCTATTGCTTGTTTACACCTAGTAGTAGTAAATAAGACGTAATAGTCTTAAGTTGTCTGAATTTCTTAGATCAAGCATTGTCATTATTATTCATTTTTCATTCGTCTTTCTTTCATCTTATTTCTATTGCTTGTTTACACCTAGTAGTAGTAATAAGACGTAATAGTCTTAAGTTGTCTGAATTTCTTAGATGAAGCATTGTCATTATTATTCATTTTCATTCGTCTTTCTTTCATCTTATTTCTATTGCTTGTTTACACCTAGTAGTAGTAATAAGACGTAATAGTCTTAAGTTGTCTGAATTACTTAGATGAAGCATTGTCATTTTTATTCATTTTTCACTCGTCTTTCTTTCATCTTATTTCTATTGCTTGTTTTACACCTAGTAGTAGTAATAAGACGTAATAGTCTTAAGTTGTCTGAATTTCTTAGATGAAGCATTGTCATTATTATTCATTTTTGTCTGAATTCGTCTTTCTTTCATCTTATTTCTATTGCTTGTTTTACACCTAGTAGTAGTAATAAGACGTAATAGTCTTAAGTTGTCTGAATTTCTTAGATGAAGCATTGTCATTATTATTCATTTTTTCATTCGTCTTTCTTTCATCTTATTTCTATTGCTTGTTTACACCAAGTAGTAGTAATAAGACGTAATAGTCTTAAGTTGTCTGAATTTCTTAGATGAAGCATTGTCATTATTATTCATTTTTCATTCGTCTTTCTTTCATCTTATTTCTATTGCTTGTTTTACACCTAGTAGTAGTAATAAGACGTAATAGTCTTAAGTTGTCTGAATTTCTTAGATGAAGCATTGTCATTATTATTCATTTTTCACTCGTCTTTCTTTCATCTTATTTCTATTGCTTGTTTACACCTAGTAGTAGTAATAAGACGTAATAGTCTTAAGTTGTCTGAATTTCTTAGATGAAGCATTGTCATTATTATTCATTTTTCATTCGTCTTTCTTTCATCTTATTTCTATTGCTTGTTTACACCTAGTAGTAGTAATAAGACGTAATAGTCTTAAGTTGTCTGAATTTCTTAGATGAAGCATTGTCATTATTATTCATTTTTCATTCGTCTTTCTTTCATCTTATTTCTATTGCTTGTTTACACCTAGTAGTAGTAATAAGACGTAATAGTCTTAAGTTGTCTGAATTTCTTAGATGAAGCATTGTCATTATTATTCATTTTCATTCGTCTTTCTTTCCATCTTATTTCTATTGCTTGTTTTATAGTAGTAGTAATAAGACAATTCTTAAGTTGTCTTTTCTTTGAAGCATTGTCATTATTATTCATTTTTGATTTCTTTCTTTCATCTTATTTCTATTACTTGTTTACACTAGTAGTAGTAATAAGACGTAATGTAGTAGTAATAAGACGTAATAGTCTTAAGTTGTCTGAATTTCTTAGATGAAGCATTGTCATTATTATTCATTTTTTCATTCGTCTTTCTTTCATCTTATTTCTATTGCTTGTTTACACCTAGTAGTAGTAATAAGACGTAATAGTCTTAAGTTGTCTGAATTTCTTAGATGAAGCATTGTCATTATTATTCATTTTTCATTCGTCTTTCTTTCATCTTATTTCTATTGCTTGTTTACACCTAGTAGTAGTAATAAGACGTAATAGTCTTAAGTTGTCTGAATTTCTTAGATGAAGCATTGTCATTATTATTCATTTTTTCACTCGTCTTTCTTTCATCTTATTTCTATTGCTTGTTTACACCTAGTAGTAGTAATAAGACGTAATAGTCTTAAGTTGTCTGAATTTCTTAGATGAAGCATTGTCATTATTATTCATTTTCATTCGTCTTTCTTTCATCTTATTTCTATTGCTTGTTTACACCTAGTAGTAGTAATAAGACGTAATAGTCTTAAGTTGTCTGAATTTCTTAGATGAAGCATTGTCATTATTATTCATTTTTCATTCGTCTTTCTTTCATCTTATTTCTATTGCTTGTTTACACCTAGTAGTAGTAATAAGACGTAATAGTCTTAAGTTGTCTGAATTTCTTAGATGAAGCATTGTCATTATTATTCATTTTTCATTCGTCTTTCTTTCATCTTATTTCTATTGCTTGTTTACACCTAGTAGTAGTAATAAGACGTAATAGTCTTAAGTTGTCTGAATTTCTTAGATGAAGCATTGTCATTATTATTCATTTTCATTCATCTTTTCTTTCATCTTATTTCTATTGCTTTTACACCTAGTAGTAGTAATAAGACGTAATAGTCTTAAGTTGTCTGAATTTCTTTCATTGTCATTATTATTCATTTTTCATTCGTCTTTCTTTCATCTATTTCTATTGCTTGTTTACACCTAGTAGTAGTAATAAGACGTAATAGTCTTAAGTTGTCTGAATTTCTTAGATGAAGCATTGTCATTATTATTCATTTTTTGTACTCGTCTTTCTTTCATCTTATTTCTATTGCTTGTTTTACACCTAGTAGTAGTAATAAGACGTAATAGTCTTAAGTTGTCTGAATTTCTTAGATGAAGCATTGTCATTATTATTCATTTTTCACTCGTCTTTCTTTCATCTTATTTCTATTGCTTGTTTACACCTAGTAGTAGTAATAAGACGTAATAGTCTTAAGTTGTCTGAATTTCTTAGATGAAGTATTGTCATTATTATTCATTTTTGACTCGTCTTTCTTTCATCATATTTCTATTGCTTGTTTACACCTAGTAGTAGTAATAAGACGTAATAGTCTTAAGTTGTCTGAATTTCTTAGATGAAGCATTGTCATTATTATTCATTTTTCATTCGTCTTTCTTTCATCTTATTTCTATTGCTTGTTTACACCTAGTAGTAGTAATAAGACGTAATAGTCTTAAGTTGTCTGAATTTCTTAGATGAAGCATTGTCATTATTATTCATTTTTGACTTCGTCTTTCTTTCATCTTATTTCTATTGCTTGTTTACACCTAGTAGTAGTAATAAGACGTAATAGTCTTAAGTTGTCTGAATTTCTTTGATGAAGCATTGTCATTATTATTCATTTTTGACTCGTCTTTCTTTCATCTTATTTCTATTGCTTGTTTATACCTAGTAGTAGTAATAAGACGTAATAGTCTTAAGTTGTCTGAATTTCTTTGATGAAGCATTGTCATTATTATTCATTTTTCACTCGTCTTTCTTTCATCTTATTTCTATTGCTTGTTTACACCTAGTAGTAGTAATAAGACGTAATAGTCTTAAGTTGTCTGAATTTCTTCGATGAAGCATTGTCATTATTATTCATTTTTCATTCGTCTTTCTTTTATTTCTATTGCTTGTTTATCTTATTTCTATTGCTTGTTTACAATTTCCTAGTATCTTATTTCTATTGCTTGTTTAGTAATAAGACGTAATAGTCTTAAGTTGTCTGAATTTCTTTGATGAAGCATTGTCATTATTATTCATTTTTGACTCGTCTTTCTTTCATCTTATTTCTATTGCTTGTTTACACCTAGTAGTAGTAATAAGACGTAATAGTCTTAAGTTGTCTGAATTTCTTTGATGAATTTTTTCATTTTCATTGTCTATTGCTTATTTACACCTAGTAGTTAATAAGACGTAATTTATTATTATTATTCATTTTTGACTCGTCTTTCTTTCATCTTATTTCTATTTCTATTTTTTGTTTATAGTAGTAGTAATAAGACGTAATAGTCTTAAGTTGTCTGAATTTCTTGATGAAGCATTGTCATTATTATTCATTTTTTGACTTCGTCTTTCTTTCATCTTATTTCTATTGCTTGTTTACACCTAGTAGTAGTAATAAGACGTAATAGTCTTAAGTTGTCTGAATTTCTTAGATGAAGCATTGTCATTATTATTCATTTTTTTCACTCGTCTTTCTTTCATCTTATTTCTATTGCTTGTTTATACCTAGTAGTAGTAATAAGACGTAATAGTCTTAAGTTGTCTGAATTTCTTTGATGAAGCATTGTCATTATTATTCATTTTTGACTCGTCTTTTCTTTCATCTTATTTCTATTGCTTGTTTACACCTAGTAGTAGTAATAAGACGTAATAGTCTTAAGTTGTCTGAATTTCTTTGAGATGAAGCATTGTCATTATTATTCATTTTTGACTCGTCTTTCTTTCATCTTATTTCTATTGCTTGTTTTACACCTAGTAGTAGTAATAAGACGTAATTCATTTTTCACTGTCTTAAGTTGTCTGAATTTCTTAGAATGAAGCATTGTCATTATTATTCATTTTCATTCGTCTTTCTTTCATCTTATTTCTATTGCTTGTTTACACCTAGTAGTAGTAATAAGACGTAATAGTCTTAAGTTGTCTGAATTTCTTTGATGAAGCATTGTCATTATTATTCATTTTTTTCTCGTCTTTCTTTCATCTTATTTCTATTGCTTGTTTACACTAGTAGTAGTAATAAGACGTAATAGTCTTAAGTTGTCTGAATTTCTTAGATGAAGCATTGTCATTATTATTCATTTTTCACTCGTCTTTCTTTCATCTTATTTCTATTGTTTGTTTACACCTAGTAGTAGTAATAAGACGTAATAGTCTTAATTTGTCTGAATTTCTTAGATGAAGCATTGTCATTATTATTCATTTTTCATCTTATTTCTTTCTTTTTACATCTTATTTCTATTGCTTTAAGTTTACACCTAGTAGTAGTAATAATTACGTTTTTGACTAGTCTTTCTTTTGTCTGAATTTCTTTGATGAAGCATTGTCATTATTATTCATTTTATTCATTTCGTCTTTCTTTATTTACACCTAGTAGTAGTAATAAGACATCTTATTTTTCTATTGCTTGTTTTATTTCCACCTAGTAGTAGTAATAAGACGTAATAGTCTTAAGTTGTCTGAATTTCTTAGATGAAGCATTGTCATTATTATTCATTTTCATTCGTCTTTCTTTCATCTTATTTCTATTGCTTGTTTACACCTAGTAGTAGTAATAAGACGTAATAGTCTTAAGTTGTCTGAATTTCTTAGATGAAGCATTGTCATTATTATTCATTTTTCACTCGTCTTTCTTTCATCTTATTTCTATTGCTTGTTTACACCTAGTAGTAGTAATAAGACGTAATAGTCTTAAGTTGTCTGAATTTCTTAGATGAAGCATTGTCATTATTATTCATTTTTTCATTCGTCTTTCTTTCATCTTATTTCTATTGCTTGTTTTACCTAGTAGTAGTAATAAGACGTAATAGTCTTAAGTTGTCTGAATTTCTTAGATGAAGCATTGTCATTATTATTCATTTTTCATTCGTCTTTCTTTTCATCTTATTTCTATTGCTTGTTTACACCTAGTAGTAGTAATAAGACGTAATAGTCTTAAGTTGTCTGAATTTCTTAGATGAAGCATTGTCATTATTATTCATTTTTCACTCGTCTTTCTTTCATCTTATTTCTATTGCTTGTTTACACCTAGTAGTAGTAATAAGACGTAATAGTCTTAAGTTGTCTGAATTTCTTTGATGAAGCATTGTCATTATTATTCATTTTTGACTCGTCTTTTTACACTTTCATCTTATTTCTATTGATGAAGCTTGTTTACACCTAGTAGTAGTAAATAAGACGTAATAGTCTTAAGTTGTCTGAATTTCTTAGATGAAGCATTGTCATTATTATTCATTTTCACTCGTCTTTCTTTCATCTTATTTCTATTGCTTGTTTTACACCTAGTAGTAGTAATAAGACGTAATAGTCTTAAGTTGTCTGAATTTCTTAGATGAAGCATTGTCATTATTATTCATTTTTCACTCGTCTTTCTTTCATCTTATTTCTATTGCTTGTTTACACCTAGTAGTAGTAATAAGACGTAATAGTCTTAAGTTGTCTGAATTTCTTAGATGAAGCATTGTCATTATTATTCATTTTTCACTCGTTCGTCTTTCTTTCATCTTTTCATTTCTATTGCTTGTTTACACCTAGTAGTAGTAATAAGACGTAATAGTCTTAAGTTGTCTGAATTTCTTAGATGAAGCATTGTCATTATTATTCATTTTTGACTCGTCTTTCTTTCATCTTATTTCTATTGCTTGTTTACACCTAGTAGTAGTAATAAGACGTAATAGTCTTAAGTTGTCTGAATTTCTTAGATGAAGCATTGTCATTATTATTCATTTTTCTCTCGTCTTTCTTTCATCTTATTTCTATTGTTTGTTTACACCTAGTAGTAGTAATAAGACGTAATAGTCTTAAGTTGTCTGAATTTCTTTGATGAAGCATTGTCATTATTATTCATTTTTGACTCGTCTTTCTTTCATCTTATTTCTATTGCTTGTTTACACCTAGTAGTAGTAATAAGACGTAATAGTCTTAAGTTGTCTGAATTTCTTAGATGAAGCATTGTCATTATTATTCATTTTCACTCGTCTTTCTTTCATCTTATTTCTATTGCTTGTTTTACACCTAGTAGTAGTAATAAGACGTAATAGTCTTAAGTTGTCTGAATTTCTTAGATGAAGCATTGTCATTATTATTCATTTTCGTCTTTCTTTCATCTCGTCTTTCTTTCATCTTATTTCTATTGCTTGTTTACATTTTTCCTAGTAGTAGTAATAAGACGTAATAGTCTTAAGTTGTCTGAATTTCTTTGATGAAGCATTGTCATTATTATTCATTTTTCATTCGTCTTTCTTTCATCTTATTTCTATTGCTTGTTTACACCTAGTAGTAGTAATAAGACGTAATAGTCTTAAGTTGTCTGAATTTCTTAGATGAAGCATTGTCATTATTATTCATTTTTCATTCGTCTTTCTTTCATCTTATTTCTATTGCTTGTTTACACCTAGTAGTAGTAATAAGACGTAATAGTCTTAAGTTGTCTGAATTTCTTAGATGAAGCATTGTCATTATTATTCATTTTTCATTCGTCTTTCTTTCATCTTATTTCTATTGCTTGTTTACACCTACTAGTAGTAATAAGACGTAATAGTCTTAAGTTGTCTGAATTTCTTAGATGAAGCATTGTCATTATTATTCATTTTTCATTCGTCTTTCTTTCATCTTATTTCTATTGCTTGTTTACACCTAGTAGTAGTAATAAGACGTAATAGTCTTAAGTTGTCTGAATTTCTTAGATGAAGCATTGTCATTATTATTCATTTTTCATTCATTCGTCTTTTTACACTTTCATCTTATTTCTATTGCTTGTTTACACCTAGTAGTATTTCTATTGTAATAAGACGTAATAGTCTTAAGTTGTCTGAATTTCTTAGATGAAGCATTGTCATTATTATTCATTTTTCATTCGTCTTTCTTTCATCTTATTTCCATTGCTTGTTTACACCTAGTAGTAGTAATAAGACGTAATAGTCTTAAGTTGTCTGAATTTCTTAGATAAAGCATTATCATTATTATTCATTTTTCTTTCGTCTTTCTTTCATCTTATTTCTGATGCTTGTTTACACCTAGTAGTAGTAATAAGACGTAATAGTCTTAAATTGTCTGAATTTCTTAGATAAAGCATTGTCATTATTATTCATTTTTCATCGTTTTTTTTCATCTTATTTCTATTGCTTTTTTCACCTCGTAGTAGTAATAATAAGACGTAATAGTCTTAAGTTGTCTGAATTTCTTAGATGAAGTATTGTCATTATTATTCATTTTTCACTCGTCTTTCTTTCATCTTATTTCTATTGCTTGTTTACACCTAGTAGTAGTAATAAGACGTAATAGTCTTAAGTTGTCTGAATTTCTTAGATGAAGCATTGTCATTATTATTCATTTTCATCGTCTTTCTTTCATCTTATTTCTATTGCTTGTTTACACCTAGTAGTAGTAATAAGACGTAATAGTCTTAAGTTGTCTGAATTTCTTAGATGAAGCATTGTCATTATTATTCATTTTTCATTCGTCTTTCTTTCATCTTATTTCTATTGCTTGTTTACACCTAGTAGTAGTAATAAGACGTAATAGTCTTAAGTTGTCTGAATTTCTTTTATGAAGCATTGTCATTATTATTCATTTTTCACTCGTCTTTCTTTCATCTTATTTCTATTGCTTGTTTACACCTAGTAGTAGTAATAAGACGTAATAGTCTTAAGTTGTCTGAATTTCTTAGATGAAGCATTGTCATTATTATTCATTTTTCACTCGTCTTTCTTTCATCTTATTTCTATTGCTTGTTTACACCTAGTAGTAGTAATAAGACGTAATAGTCTTAAGTTGTCTGAATTTCTTAGATGAAGCATTGTCATTATTATTCATTTTTCACTCGTCTTTTCTTTCATCTTATTTCTATTGCTTGTTTACACCTAGTAGTAGTAATAAGACGTAATAGTCTTAAGTTGTCTGAATTTCTTAGATGAAGCATTGTCATTATTATTCATTTTTCACTCGTCTTTCTTTCATCTTATTTCTATTGCTTGTTTACACCTAGTAGTAGTAATAAGACGTAATAGTCTTAAGTTGTCTGAATTTCTTTGATGAAGCATTGTCATTATTTTCATTCATCTTTATTTCTATTGCTTGTTTTACTAGTAGTAGTAATAAGACGTCTTTTGTCTGAATTTCTTTCATCTTATTTCTTTTTCCTATTCTTTCTTTCATCTTATTTCTATTGCTTGTTTACACCTAGTAGTAGTAATAAGACGTAATAGTCTTAAGTTGTCTGAATTTCTTAGATGAAGCATTGTCATTATTATTCATTTTTCATTCGTCTTTCTTTCATCTTATTTCTATTGCTTGTTTACACCTAGTAGTAGTAATAAGACGTAATAGTCTTAAGTTGTCTGAATTTCTTAGATGAAGCATTGTCATTATTATTCATTTTTCACTCGTCTTTCTTTCATCTTATTTCTATTGCTTGTTTACACCTAGTAGTAGTAATAAGACGTAATAGTCTTAAGTTGTCTGAATTTCTTAGATGAAGCATTGTCATTATTATTCATTTTTTTCATTCGTCTTTCTTTCATCTTATTTCTATTGCTTGTTTACACCTAGTAGTAGTAATAAGACGTAATAGTCTTAAGTTGTCTGAATTTCTTAGATGAAGCATTGTCATTATTATTCATTTTTCACTCGTCTTTCTTTCATCTTATTTCTATCTTTAGTAATAAGACTTTAAGTTGTCTGATTTCTTAGATGAAGCATTGTTTATTATTCGTCTTTCTTTCATCATCTTCTAGTAGTAGTAATAAGACGTAATAGTCTTAAGTTGTCTGAATTTCTTAGATGAAGCATTGTCATTATTATTCATTTTTCACTCGTCTTTCTTTCATCTTATTTCTATTGCTTGTTTACACCTAGTAGTAGTAATAAGACGTAATAGTCTTAAGTTGTCTGAATTTCTTAGATGAAGCATTGTCATTATTATTCATTTTTCACTCGTCTTTCTTTCATCTTATTTCTATTGCTTGTTTACACCTAGTAGTAGTAATAAGACGTAATAGTCTTAAGTTGTCTGAATTTCTTTGATGAAGCATTGTCATTATTATTCATTTTTCACTCGTCTTTCTTTCATCTTATTTCTATTGCTTGTTTACACCTAGTAGTAGTAATAAGACGTAATAGTCTTAAGTTGTCTGAATTTCTTTGATGAAGCATTGTCATTATTATTCATTTTTGACTCGTCTTTCTTTCATCTTATTTCTATTGCTTGTTTATACCTAGTAGTAGTAATAAGACGTAATAGTCTTAAGTTGTCTGAATTTCTTTGATGAAGCATTGTCATTATTATTCATTTTTCACTCGTCTTTCTTTCATCTTATTTCTATTGCTTGTTTACACCTAGTAGTAGTAATAAGACGTAATAGTCTTAAGTTGTCTGAATTTCTTTGATGAAGCATTGTCATTATTATTCATTTTTCACTCGTCTTTCTTTCATCTTATTTCTATTGCTTGTTTACACCTAGTAGTAGTAATAAGACGTAATAGTCTTAAGTTGTCTGAATTTCTTAGATGAAGCATTGTCATTATTATTCATTTTTTCATTTTTGACTCGTCTTTCTTTCATCTTATTTTCTATTGCTTGTTTACACCTAGTAGTAGTAATAAGACGTAATAGTCTTAAGTTGTCTGAATTTCTTTGATGAAGCATTGTCATTATTATTCATTTTTCACTCGTCTTTCTTTCATCTTATTTCTATTGCTTGTTTACACCTAGTAGTAGTAATAAGACGTAATAGTCTTAAGTTGTCTGAATTTCTTTGATGAAGCATTGTCATTATTATTCATTTTTCACTCGTCTTTCTTTCATCTTATTTCTATTGCTTGTTTACACCTAGTAGTAGTAATAAGACGTAATAGTCTTAAGTTGTCTGAATTTCTTTGATGAAGCATTGTCATTATTATTCATTTTTTCACTCGTCTTTCTTTCATCTTATTTCTATTGCTTGTTTACACCTAGTAGTAGTAATAAGACGTAATAGTCTTAAGTTGTCTGAATTTCTTTGATGAAGCATTGTCATTATTATTCATTTTTGACTCGTCTTTTCTTTCATCTTATTTCTATTTTGTTTTTCACCTAGTAGTAGTTTAATAGTCTTTTGTCATTTCTTTGATTTGTCATTATTATTCATTTTTCACTCGTCTTTCTTTCATCTTATTTCTATTGTTGTTTATACTAGTAGTAGTAATAAGACGTAATAGTCTTAAGTTGTCTGAATTTCTTTGATGAAGCATTGTCATTATTATTCATTTTTCACTCGTCTTTCTTTCATCTTATTTCTATTGCTTGTTTTATACCTAGTAGTAGTAATAAGACGTAATAGTCTTAAGTTGTCTGAATTTCTTTGATGAAGCATTGTCATTATTATTCATTTTTGACTCGTCTTTTCTTTCATCTTATTTCTATTGCTTGTTTACACCTAGTAGTAGTAATAAGACGTAATAGTCTTAAGTTGTCTGAATTTCTTTGATGAAGCATTGTCATTATTATTCATTTTTGTCTTTCTTTCATCTTATTTCTATTGCTTGTTTATACCTAGTAGTAGTAATAAGACGTAATAGTCTTAAGTTGTCTGAATTTCTTTGATGAAGCATTGTCATTATTATTCATTTTTCACTCGTCTTTCTTTCATCTTATTTCTATTGCTTTATTTTACCTAGTAGTAGTAGTAATAAGACGTAATAGTCTTAAGTTGTCTGAATTTCTTTGATGAAGCATTGTCATTATTATTCATTTTTCACTCGTCTTTCTTTCATCTTATTTCTATTGCTTGTTTATACCTAGTAGTAGTAATAAGACGTAATAGTCTTAAGTTGTCTGAATTTCTTTGATGAAGCATTGTCATTATTATTCATTTTTCACTCGTCTTTCTTTCATCATATTTCTATTGCTTGTTTACACCTAGTAGTAGTAATAAGACGTAATAGTCTTAAGTTGTCTGAATTTCTTAGATGAAGCATTGTTGTTATTATTCATTTTTCACTCGTCTTTCTTTCATCTTATTTCTATTGCTTGTTTTACACCTAGTAGTAGTAATAAGACGTAATAGTCTTAAGTTGTCTGAATTTCTTAGATGAAGCATTGTTATTATTATTCATTTTTCTCGTCTTTCTTTCATCATATTTCTATTGCTTGTTTACACCTAGTAGTAGTAATAAGACGTAATAGTCTTAAGTTGTCTGAATTTCTTAGATGAAGCATTGTCATTATTATTCATTTTTCACTCGTCTTTCTTTCATCTTATTTCTATTGCTTGTTTTACACCTAGTAGTAGTAATAAGACGTAATAGTCTTAAGTTGTCTGAATTTCTTAGATGAAGCATTGTTATTATTATTCATTTTTTCACTCGTCTTTCTTTCATCTTATTTCTATTGCTTGTTTACATTTTTTCTAAGTAGTAGTAATAAGACGTAATAGTCTTAAGTTGTCTGAATTTCTTAGATGAAGCATTGTCATTATTATTCATTTTTCACTCGTCTTTCTTTCATCTTATTTCTATTGCTTGTTTACACCTAGTAGTAGTAATAAGACGTAATAGTCTTAAGTTGTCTGAATTTCTTCGATGAAGCATTGTCCTTATTATTCATTTTTCACTCGTCTTTCTTTCATCTTATTTCTATTGCTTGTTTACACCTAGTAGTAGTAATAAGACGTAATAGTCTTAAGTTGTCTGAATTTCTTTGATGAAGCATTGTCCTTATTATTCATTTTTCACTCGTCTTTCTTTCATCTTATTTCTATTGCTTGTTTACACCTTGTAGTAGTAATAAGACGTAATAGTCTTAAGTTGTCTGAATTTCTTTGATGAAGCATTGTCATTATTATTCATTTTTCACTCGTCTTTCTTTCATCTTATTTCTATTGCTTGTTTACACCTAGTAGTAGTAATAAGACGTAATAATCTTAAGTTGTCTGAATTTCTTTGATGAAGCATTGTCATTATTATTCATTTTTCACTCGTCTTTCTTTCATCTTATTTCTATTGCTTGTTTATACCTAGTAGTAGTAATAAGACGTAATAGTCTTAAGTTGTCTGAATTTCTTTGATGAAGCATTGTCATTATTATTCATTTTTCACTCGTCTTTCTTTCATCATATTTCTATTGCTTGTTTACACCTAGTAGTAGTAATAAGACGTAATAGTCTTAAGTTGTCTGAATTTCTTAGATGAAGCATTGTCATTATTATTCATTTTTCACTCGTCTTTCTTTCATCTTATTTCTATTGCTTGTTTACACCTAGTAGTAGTAATAAGACGTAATAGTCTTAAGTTGTCTGAATTTCTTAGATGAAGCATTGTTATTATTATTCATTTTTCACTCGTCTTTCTTTCATCATATTTCTATTGCTTGTTTACACCTAGTAGTAGTAATAAGACGTAATAGTCTTAAGTTGTCTGAATTTCTTAGATGAAGCATTGTCATTATTATTCATTTTTCACTCGTCTTTCTTTCATCTTATTTCTATTGCTTGTTTACACCTAGTAGTAGTAATAAGACGTAATAGTCTTAAGTTGTCTGAATTTCTTAGATGAAGCATTGTTATTATTATTCATTTTTCACTCGTCTTTCTTTCATCATATTTCTATTGCTTGTTTACACCTAGTAGTAGTAATAAGACGTAATAGTCTTAAGTTGTCTGAATTTCTTAGATGAAGCATTGTCATTATTATTCATTTTTCACTCGTCTTTCTTTCATCTTATTTCTATTGCTTGTTTACACCTAGTAGTAGTAATAAGACGTAATAGTCTTAAGTTGTCTGAATTTCTTTGATGAAGCATTGTCATTATTATTCATTTTTCACTCGTCTTTCTTTCATCTTATTTCTATTGCTTGTTTACACCTAGTAGTAGTAATAAGACGTAATAGTCTTAAGTTGTCTGAATTTCTTAGATGAAGCATTGTTATTATTATTCATTTTTCACTCGTCTTTCTTTCATCATATTTCTATTGCTTGTTTACACCTAGTAGTAGTAATAAGACGTAATAGTCTTAAGTTGTCTGAATTTCTTAGATGAAGCATTGTCATTATTATTCATTTTTCACTCGTCTTTCTTTCATCTTATTTCTATTGCTTGTTTACACCTAGTAGTAGTAATAAGACGTAATAGTCGAAAGTTGTCTGCATTTTTATGATTAATTTATTTTTATTATTGTTCATTCTTTAATTAGTTTACTTTTATCTCTTTTTTTTGTTTTTTCCCAAATAGCTTTTTGCCTTCTATGTTTGCTATTAAGCAGTATAAACCGGGAGAAATCCTCCAGAGATTTTAAATTATCATCTTTTATCCTTCTGAGCATCTCTAACTGGGACAACTCGTTTCTGATTAGGCGATAAAACTAAACAGGAATACCTATTCAAGTTTACAAAATAGCTGTATAAATCTTTCTAATTTTATTTCCACTCTGTATTTTTTGTTTCCTCCTAGTAGTCGTATTTATATTAGTCTTAAATTCTTTGAGATTATTCGATAAACTCAGGATGACGAATGCGCGTCAAGAAGTTGGAAGCCTTTGTTTTATTTTCAATTCATCCATCATATAATCATTTCATTCAATGCATAGTGATCAATCCACTAAGATGCAAGGAGTTACTGAGGATGAATGACAGCAGAGAAAACGTTACCGAAGAGAAAAGACAATAAAAAGTGTTGTGTCCTTGTTATGGTCAGAAATAAAGGCACAAAGAGAGGAATTGAGTTAAATACATTAACAGAAACAGTAATACAAACATATACAAACGCGAGTGTTACAGCACGCATGTTCGGTCCAACTGTCAGAGCTGACTACTGGAAACTTTCCTCTCCAAAAGGCAGTACCTGCTCCTATTTATAGCTGGGAGAGTCCATGCGTTCGTGGGTAAATTACCATAACAGAAAGGACAGGTTTCAGGGAGACGGAAGATGACGATTGATTTTACATTTAAATTTTTGTAGACTACAGTTGACAAGAAATCAAGAATCTGGAAGAGAGTTACGTAAGCGAGAAGTGTAAGTGAATAAACTACTAGAATAGGACTTACGGTTATATTTAGCAGTTTCAGCGATAATATGATGGGACCTAGCTGCCAATATAGTTCTGCACTCAAATTCTTAAAGTCGCGGTACCAAGGAGAAAAGCTCATCAGAACAATTGCTATTAAAATATTTATAGAAAGATTTTTCTCTTTCTTTCTTTCTTTCTTTCTTTCTTTCTTTCTTTCTTTCTTTCTTTCTTTCTTTCATTGCTGTATGACAGATGTTCAGAGATACAATAAACCAAATTTATTTAATTTTTTTCAGTTTCAACTTCGGTCCCCAAATGTTTTTGCCCTTGTCCGAAAACTTTATCCGAATCTTGGTTAAAGGAATTGGAGAAAGAGTTAAAGCTGAATAAAAAGAACACATCCCGATATCTGGCTTCTAAGATAAGCGCCAAGGATGACCGGCTTTCTTCTCAGTTCATAGGCGGCGTTAGTATCGCCATCATGGTGACACTTGGTGGCTACATCTGTATTCCAGATTTGTTGACTTTCGCCGACTTCTTAAGAACGAAACTGACTCTCTAACTCACATATTTCTTTCTCGTTTGAATTTATGAAAATAATACTGATGATGTAAGCAATATAATTTTATCTAAAATAAAATATAAAAGCTAACATTGGGATAACAATAAGAAAATGCTGTTCGTTGCACAGTTGTGATATCAATTTGCTTGTAGTTCCATAGAATATATAAATATATAAAGGGATATTTACGCAGCAAGTATTCTTTTAAACACATTTTGATTTCTATTGTCTTTTCACCGATATATTTTATTTATACCTGAAATTTTACAACACACACACACACACACACATGCATATATATATATATATATATATAGTGGTTCAAATCTTACCATAGTCGATTTGTCAGGAAGGAGACTTCTCGATGTTATTAGACTGGATGAAACACTTTGGAAGACCTACGAATTCAAAAAGCTTTTTGAATTTGTAGGTCTGATGAATTGGATCATGATTACGAGTTCACTATATTAAATTATAACCATGGAATATTAGTGTTTGAGCCTTTTATATTATATATATATATGTGTGTGTGTGTGTGTGTGTGTGTGTGTGTGTGAGAGAGAGAGAGAGAGAGAGAAAGAAAGAGAGTGAAGCATGATAAAATATATACTAGAATTTGACAGAATTAGCTTCGGATGAAGCTTAAATAAAAGCGAAACATGTTAACTTTGTAAATGTATCCTATTTGTTCCATATCCTACCACATACACACATACACACGCACACGTAAACACACACACACATAAGCACACACACACACACACATATATATATATATATATATATATGTGTGTGTGTGTGTATATAAGGCACACGCTGTCGGTAAATACACAGTGTAGGCAGTTTGTGACCTTTATGTAGAAAATCTAGAAAAAAATTGTATTTTATGCATAATAATCAGAGCAACCTTCATAATATTGTTGCATTAAGTGCATATTGTGCCACAGAAGAAAAATGTAGCTGCTGATCTATTTTATTCAAGGGAGGCATTGCCTACCTTGACTATCTAAACGTCCTTGAAATATATATATATATATATATATATATATATATATATATATATATATATATGTATATATATGTGTGTGTGTAAATATATATATATATATATATATATATATATATATATATTTATATATATATATGTATATATAATAGGTTAGTTAAGAAAACAAGGACAAGCGAAAGGTGACAATATAATCAGTACGAAAAACATTTATGAAGAAATGAAGCACGGAAGGCAAGGTTTTAAGTCCGAAATTTCTGGACACGGCTGCGTCCTTTATAAACGCACCGAGAAATAAACAGAGAAGTGGGAATTACTTACCGAGAGATGTTTTTTGTAGTCGGTGCATTTGCTGGGGAAACCCCGATCTCTGTCTCTTTCCTCGCTGTACGAATCTTTTTATAAAATAAAATTTTTTCTAATTTTATATATATATATATATATATATATATATATATATATATATATATATATATATATATATATATATAAGCACATGCACATACATATTTATATATCCAAACATGCTTTATTTAGAAAATGTCTATCAGCTTTCTGTTTTATAATTTATCTGTCAGTTTTTAAGTAGTTTCGTGCCTAGATAAAATTTACGATGAAAATATCCAGTTTATCATGTTTTTGTTTGTTTCGAGTACCTTCGCTCATCTCTAATTATTAGGAACATTAATGTTATCTGTTACGATAAAAAGTAAAAAAAAAAACAAAACTTGCTACTTGAGCGTTATCAACTTATCAGACTCATAACGGATAATCTAAAAAAAAGTTTAAACTACATCTCGCTTATATATACTTGAATTCTGCTCAAAAAACACGGCGTCTCTTGTCAATGATACCCGTATATTTAAATGGAAATTATATTGTTACTAAATAAATACTAGGATAAAATTAAAACCTATCTCTGCTAACGCTAAAATGGACATATATTATTTTCGCCTTTTTTAATCCTACGCATTCTAATTCTTCGGTATTATGAAAATTTCAGTGATAATTATCCTCCATTAATGACAGTTGCAGGACTTGAGGAAATCCACTTTCCTGAAACACTGTTTCAAGAGAATGATTTAATAAATTTCAACCTATAGTAATACTGGCTGCTCGGTCAATGAATGTCAAATGATTTCTTATTAGAAAATAGTTAATATTACCGTTACAGTGTTTATGCATTTTCACCAATGATGAAAATGGTGAAGTGGGAAAATTCTGTGTATTATATTTAATAATTAACTCTCAGTACCCGTGAAATTTCCTTTCTGTTTTCATGTTTCGAATTTCCTGATAAGCCATAATTCTTAATTCATTGTCTGAATATGTCTCTTGTGGTTGTCACGAGTATAAAATCCCTTTGGAAATTCTAGTATTGTATCTTTAAATATTTGAGCTTAACAACTTTAACAAAATTTCGTAAACAATTGTTTCTATTATTTTATATCCACAGTTGTCGTTAATTCTCTCTTTGCATTTTAACTACCACCTAAAGCATATTTCATTAATGAAGGATAATCATCAATGGAATTTGAATGGTATTGAAGAAGTTACGTTAGATACGCAGAATTATAAAAGAGGAAAATAATATATGTCCATTTTTCGTTACAAACAATTTTTCTTTCTTTCTATTTCCTGCCTTTTTTCCATTTCACTGAAGCAGACGTTAAGTGCCCAATAGCAATTTTCTTTCTTCTTACTAAGACCAAATTGCGGTCTTTGATATACCTTTGTTTTTCCTCGTAATCAAAACGGAATGGTGCATTATTTTTCTGAAGCAATGACAGGGCCTAAAAAACAAACAAATAAAGAAACAAAAATAAACCCAACTATTTTTCATCATAATTACAGACATTGGCTATGTATTTTCACCAGTGATTAACAAAGGCTTGCATGTTGTGGGTAGATTAGCTGCACCAAACTGCCGAGCCGCCGAGCCGCCGGGGCGTGGTTTCGTCACACACGCCGCTGTTGAAGCACATCACCTTATCGCTTAACTGTGCTCGTCTCGACTATCAGCGCTTCGTAAATTCCCAGCAATCAACAATAAAAATGTCATTGATGCAATACTTTTCCGCATGGAGGAATTAAGTGATGCGCCTCTGTCTCGTACGTCAGAAGTCATTTTACTAGACTTTCTTTCACCTGGTATTTGTTACAGGGACAAAAAGCAAAAACACACACACACACACACACACACACACACACACACACACACACACACACACCTAAAAATACCATGGGTTATTGGTCGTCATTGGAACTTCCATTATTATACTGCCTACACTCGTCTCTGATGTCATGTGCCATGATAAAAAAGGATGAATTACTTTCTTTTCCGTCACTTTCTCTCGCTCCCACAAGTCTCTCTCTCTCTCTCTACATATATATATATATATATATATATATATATATATATATATATATATATATATATATATGTGTGTGTATGTGTGCGTGTGTGTTTGTTATTTGTATATTCCTTTTCTTATGTAGGCACCTCCACAAATTGTGTATACGAAAGTTTTAAAATGAATTTTTAAAAATAAAAAAAATAAAAAAGTTCTTCTGAAGCTTTCAATTTAGCTATAAATGAAAGTTAAAAGATTAAATTTACTATACCCTGTAACCAAAATACTTTGGTGTATTTCAGACAGAAATTATATTGAAGGGAATAAACTTCCATTTTTTTTCAGTAAAATCGATAACGCCAGCCATCTTTTAGACATGTGTAAACAAAACTTAATTTTTTGTTTTAAAAATTTTGCAAAAATAAAATATATATATATATATGAAATATTATTTGAGGAAAATTAGCAAATCTAGAGTTAAGTTAATCGGATTTGAAATAAGTATTACTTACTTATAGCATAAAATGTTGTATACAATAATTTCCTAAGCACAGGGTCTTGTTTTTCTGACGTGTATTAACACGTCTCTCTGATTTATTGACGGCGGATTAACAGCCGAACGTGTTCACAGTTAAGTACGGTGTAGCTGGCGACAAATTTCATTCAATTGTTTTTTTCCGCGCGCGCGCCCTTCTTCTCTGTGCGTGTGTGTGTGTGTGTGTGTGTGTGTGTGTGTGTGAGGGACAACCCTTTAAATACGTGACCTTTTTAAGATTATCTTTATCAGTTTGTACATCCATAATTTAGAAAAATTGCATCTTTAAAAACAAATCGAAATTCTTTTAAAAATAGTTGAAGTATTCAGTTTGTAATAAGCTTTAAAATATATGATTAGTAAATATAGTTTTACTTAATAACAATATTCCCTAAGAATTATCTAATTGAAATTGAACTTTAAAAGATTAAAAAATTTCATAAAAAATTCAATTTTAAATTCTAAAAAATTGTAAAGAAATCTTGTAAAAATTCATTTTTCATCGAAAAGATGTTTTTTTTCTTCAGAGAATATTCTCTTTAATATATCTTTTTCATAAAAGCAATTAAAATCTTCTCTAATTAAATAATGTCTTTGTTTTATTGCGTTTTTATTTTTCAATTCAGAACAGATTTTCGGTAAGACCGGGTCCAATTTTGCCAAAGAAAAAAAATCAGTGATTTACATTTTTTAAAAATTCAGCTTTTAACTTAAAATCATCTCGAGTAATTTCTCAAGCTTTCATAAAAGTAAGTAAGGGGGTGAAAAACATGTAAAATAAAAGAAAAATATTTTTACCACGATTTTCTAATAAAAAAATTTCAAAAATAATTTTATTCGTTTGTGAATAAGTCCTGAAGATTTCATTAAAATTCAAGAATAATTTGATTTTTTCAAAAATTTCCAAATTTATGTCTTTATGCAAAAAGAGGTGAAAATTTGTTATGCTAACCACTGACTCAAGAAAAACAAGTTTTTTAATCAAAATTTAGAATTTTCTAAAAAGGAGTAAAAAATGTATTTAAATATTCAAAAAATACTTTGATCCTTCCTGTTACTAATAACAAAACGATTTTGACGATAAAACTAAGGTTTCATTATGTTTGAAGCATGTTTTCATCACGGTATGCTGATTTTTTAGCGATCTCGTGGCGGTACCTATATGTAAGTGTGGACTATTTTAAATACTTTTGAAAGAGTTTTTTTTTTAATACGCATACAAAATAGGCCCACCATTTTGAAAATCGCTCTGTATAATAATTTATAGTTTGTCTATGTTTATGTCTTTGTGTGGCTTGTCGTAAGTTGATTTGGGAACGTTTTTAGACAAACTAGAATTATTACATACATAAACAAATAGTTACGGTTTTTTTTTAAATTCGGCTCGGAGTCCTGGAATTTCCTGGAATTTCGAAAGGATGGGTTGTCTCTCCTTGAATTCAAAAAAGGCAGAAATTATACTATCGTTTGTTTAACAAACGTTTGTTTCAATCACGTGAAACCTGATTGACCAATGAAAATCAAACAACACAAAAATAAAAATACCAGAATTTCTTTCTTCTTTTTCTCATTCTCTGATGAAGCTTTAATAAGAGTTTGATTTGTTTGTTTAACGGTATATCAACACTTTATGGGTCATTTAATGCAGAAATTTTATAATTTTGTTATTTTTGGTTATTTTTTTTTTCCTGATAATGTATTGGTCATTTTTTAGTTTTAATTTTTGCTCTGAAAAGGTATTGCTGGTAATTTTTTTCTAATGTGTTTTTACATTTTCATGTTTTGACCCCAGTTTGGGGGGTTCACTATTTGCCTATAGCTGAGACCCTAACAGGTACTACCACACTTGGTCACGGTGGACCATGGGAGCAACAACAATTAAGCGGTGGTTCCACGTTCCTCAAAAACTCCCGATCGGAAGCCTTGTTACGGATGTACTCTATCGTCATAACTAGGATGATTTAATAAAAGTAAAACATGTTAGATTGATAAAACTTTCCTATTTATCTTTTATCTTACCCGCCCCATATATATATATATATATATATATATATATATATATATATATATATATATATATATATATATATATATATATGAAGTCACACATTATGAAATGAACGAAGTTCGACAATTATTTAAAGACATTTTTATGTTTATACGTTCTTTTTATAGACTCAAATATTTAAGTAAATGCTCTGTTTTATCATAAACAGTATTAACGACATTTTCCGGCCTGAATGTCCGAGAAATTTTCATAGAAAATATGCGTCCATTTCATAATGCGTGACGTCACTTGTTTACATTTGAATACGCATCGGGCAGATATGAATGTACGAGAGAAAATCACGGAGACTTGTAGTTTAAATACGTAAAATCGACCTTACCAACCGAAACGCTCCTCTGTGGCTCAATCGGTAAAAGCACGTCAGGCTATATGGCGGTTCGATATAGGATACAGTTTCGATTCCTGTCGGAGGACGCATATTTTCTATGAAAATTTCTCGGACAAAATATATAAGCATAAAAATGTCTTTATATATATATATATATATATATATATATATATATCAGTCACTTTATAAATACTTTCATGGTAATTGTTCGGATCAGGTCTTCATCGATGGTACATAAGATTTTCGAATTTAAGCGTAGTACTATATTGATGTCGAGATCTCATTCATTTACAGTTGAGCTGGCTAGAAGTAACCGTAAATTTTATGTTGACAGTTTCTTTTCTCGCACTTCTCGCTTGTGGAACCCCTTTCCGGCTCCATGCTTTCCAGCCAATTTTAATCTGCAAAAATTTCAATGCAATGTCAATCACTATCAACTGTCCTGGTTACTCTTTTCTCTTTCCCGCACATTATTAATGTTTCCTTTTCTAATTCTTCTACACACTGTAAACACTTCTGTCTTAGTGGCTTTACTGCCTTGCATAGGATGATTCCGAATTAAATAATTAAATAAATAAATATTAGGTACCTCTAGAAAATTTCTAAAAAGAACATGTCATGATGAAAAATCCCTCAAACTTGATAAAAGTAAAGTTTTATTGTCAAAATGTTTGTTATTATTAAGAAGTAAGATCAAAGTATTTTTTATCATTTTTATTAAATTTTTTAATTCTTTCGAGCACGTTCGAAATTTAAAAAACTTTTTTTTCTTGTGTCAGTGTCAGGGTCAAAGATTGCTATTAGGAAATTTATCGTTTTTTTTTTGGCGGTAAAACACATTGTTTAGGATATACTTGCGAAAATCAAATAATTGTCGGATTTTAATGAAATTTTCAGAATTTATTCACAAGTGAATTAAATTATGTTTTAATTTTTTATTGAAAATCTTGGTAAATTGTTTTTTTTTTTACATTTGTTACCCCTCCCCCCCACTTAGCTATTTTCACGAATTTTATAGAAATTAAATTTCGCTTTCCAAATTTGATTTATTAGTTGAACGCAGGGCTCCTTGGAGAATGGAAATTATTTCTTTTTTTAAAAATATTACGAAATTCTCTAAAATCTCCTTTGAATCGTAAAATAAAAAAATGCAATAAAACTATGACATTATTAAATTAGAAAAGCTTTTAGTTGCTTTTATAAATAAGATATATATTAATGACACTTGTCTAAAGAAAAACATTTTTTCGATGAATAATGAATTTTTGCAAGAATTGTTTCCATTTTTAAAAAAGTTTAATTAGAGAAATTTATTGTTTTAAATCTTTTAAAATTCTGTGTTAAATTCAGATTCTGTTATTAAGTGAAAACTATATTAAATAATCATAAATGGAAAAGCTTACTACAAATCATCAAACACCAATATATTAAAAATATTTTTTTTATCAGTGTATAAACGTGCCGATACCAGCATTATCAAAAAATAAGAGCGATAAGTATAGTCAATTTAAAGTCAACATTTGTAAAATTCAATAAAACTTTAGAATATTTTCTTAAATTTTTAAAGATTATTAAGTACTTAAAAATTATATAAAAAAGGTGATAACGTCATTTTCTTAAATTATGTTTTGCCATAGGACAACATTAGATCTGTCATCACTTTGACAAACATGAACACAGCTACAGTCGAGTTATACACACAGCTGCCGTCTAGTTAAAAAAAAAATGTATTTCTTCGATATTTTTTAACTTAAACTAAATAAGATTTGTTTCAAATTAGATTAATTATAGTTTAAATCAACTACTATGCTTCAAATAAAGTTTCAGAAAAGTATATTTTATATTTGGAAGATTTTTTTTTACTAAGGAGAATTACATTGCGATGAAAAACGACTAAAAATACACTCATCATCTATTTTATTAAAAGATATTTCCAGTTAGTTTAAATTAGTTTCTGAAATACAGCAAAGTATTTTGCTTATTGGAAATATTAAATATAATCTATTATTTTGAAATTAAAACTAAAATAAAATTTTTAAGAAAGTTTTAATTTAAAAAAAATCATTTTAAACCTTAGGTATCGCATTTTTGTGGAAGTCCCTAACATATATATATATATATATATATGCAGATATGTAGAAAAATAGGAAAGAACACGTTAGGTAAATAATCCGGTGTTCTTTAGTATTTTTGTTTTTATTTAAAAAAAAAAAACAGTGCTCCATACAGAAGTAGAGCTTAAATTATAATTATTTAAAAAAAAATATCATTCCTTAAAGTATCAAGCCCTGTTTCATTCCTAAATTTTTGCTTGAGGATGAAACCGGGCTTGATACTTTAACTCATTTTAATTTTAATAATTATATTGAGGGTTTCAGCTCTCGTTTTTTGAAACATGAGAACTCTTATGTAGCGAAGGAATCATATATTTAAAAAATAATTATATATATATATATATATATATATATATATATATATATATATTTCAAATTAACTGATTTAAAACATGGTGTAGCGAAGAAAGCCATATTTTAAATCAGTTAATTTATAATATTTATGCTCTGTTAATTTACATTGAGCACTGTTTTGTAAAAATAAAAAATATCAATAAGAACACCGGATTATATATCTTACTGTTCATTCTTTTTATTATAATATATATATATATATATATATATATATATATATATATATATATATATATATAGCTCTCAGGATTTCATCC
The DNA here is from genome assembly GCA_903632075.3 of Acanthosepion pharaonis. Classification (NCBI taxonomy): domain Eukaryota; kingdom Metazoa; phylum Mollusca; class Cephalopoda; order Sepiida; family Sepiidae; genus Acanthosepion; species Acanthosepion pharaonis. Next base: position 3,000,006 of record CAHIKZ030000080.1, on the reverse strand, counting down.
TCCTTGGAATTACCCATTCGGTTTACCAAGTTTTTCGTAACTTATATATATATATATATATATATATATATATATATGAGAGCAAAAGACCACTTATACTTATGAAGACAGTTGTATTGATGAACTGAGGGGCAATCTTTATTTCACGCATTTTGAACGATTCCAATTTAATATTATTTAGTTTTAGGTGAAACAGTTTGGAAGTCTATAAAATGAGCATTAACCCTGTCATTTCTGTTGATTTGTTTGTTGCTATTTTCAGAGTTGCTTTTTCTAACTCGCTTTTTGCTGTCTCTAATGTTACAGATGTTTGACGAAATTTTCAACGTGTTCTTTGAATATAAATTCATACTTTTACTTATTAATTGACACTTTGTGAGTCTTTTGAATTCCTGCTATCATGTTTTAAAATGATTCTTAATAAACGCAATTCGAGCATCAAAATTTAAAGTATTTTGTTTCATTTAAGACTTAACCACAATTTCATGTTCATATTTATATTTTTTCGAATTTCAGTTAAATAAACTATATTATTTTACCGGTGAAAGAGTTGAAAATATTAAAGAACTTTGAACAGTGTTAACTCCTTTTTCATCGACAGAGATGTATTCGGCATTGTATTTAAATTACGCATGCGTAGTAAAATTTTAAGTTGTTTTCCCGAGCAGTTAGTTTATTATAAGCTATTAAAACATGACACGCAGATCAGATATAATTTTCTGTAGCTGTGACCATGTGACCTATAACATCCTGTCGTATATTACTCGATGAAGAGCTGGATATCACCAAATAATCTCACTGACTCGAGAAATACCACTAAAAACATTGTTTGGTATCCCGATAATCTATGAAGTTAATAATTTTGTATTTAAGTTGGAAGGACAATGTCAGATCAGAGTTATTTCCCTTTAACCGTGTGAGAGGGATTTCCATTTTACTTGCACGTTTATATGTACTGTTGAGAAAAAACAAAAAAACAAACAAAAAACAAACAAAAAACAAAAACAAAAAAACTTCTAAAATGAAAAAAAAAAATCAATAAAAAAGGATTAATTTATTTTTAAGATTGCTTTTTAATTCCGCGCTGCAATTTCTTGTTTATGCTAAATACTTTTTGAATTAGAATTGGACATCAACAGCAGAATTATAACGAGAGAATCCAATCAGTAGAAATGAGAGATTACAGAACTATCCTAGATATCTTCTATGTTGTCTGCATCACAAATGACACAGTGCGAGTCGGCATCAGACAAAACCTCAGAACCACCGACAGGAAGAAAAAGTTAAAATGGTATGGACAGGTCATAACAGCTAAGTCGATCTTTCAACGGTCAATCCTATAATGTACAACCTTAGTCAAAAGAAGAGGAAAAATGGTCAGACCACGTCTCATAGTAGACTGGGGGATCCTTCAGAGAGACTCGGACATTGACGTATAAACGAGATATATGGAGGAGATGGTCAAGTACTATACTGCGCAACGACCCTAAGACTAAATCTGGTCATGTTACTGATAATGATAATGATGATGATGACTTTTTTTTTACAGTGAGGTTCACCCTGTACTCGAGGTATAGGGTTTGTGATGATGATCATCACACACATACATACATACATCACAAATTCAAATTATATAACAACAAGCATTCATTGGATAATAAATCAACACTACTTTGTAATAGACAATTTATAAATCGCAGCGATGCGACAATTTTATAATCGCTATATTTTCATGTAGTCGATTTCGTGCACTTTTGGGAGAAACGGATCCCAGAAGCTTTCTTAGGTCTCCCCAAAACTCGCTCGCTAATTGGTCAATAAACACACAAGTGGGCGTTGCAATCCACCCACGCACAATATATTTTCCCAGCGCGTGACTAAGTCAGGTTTCCCGCCAAGGTGCTGTGATCCTGTCACGTGATTAGATTATCTATAAATAGCAAACACGAGTTTACTTCTTTCTTTTTTTTCTCTCTTCTTCCTGCGAAGATGTGACCTTTAAGAATTATCGTCTCGACCCTGCGCTCAGACGTTAAATAATATTTCATGCATTCACGTACGTACGAACACTTCCGAACTTTTCCACTCACACTACCACTCACATGCTGAATATTCCCTATACTCACATAATATTTCCTTACACAGCAAAACTGTTGAAAACATTTATTGCCAGACACAAACTTTCTTTCATTGAACTTTGGAACGTAAATAATAGTTAAAGAGAGACAACTCTTGTTTTACTCAATGCATGCCTTCTTTCACATCCTTGTTTGTACATCTTGTTAAATACAAATTTTATGTGTAATGATGTATTTGGCTTATCCTTTTTTTCTTCATGTCAGTTTGGTTTCCTAATCTAAGTTAAATTAATGTGGTGAAGTTCGCCACAGCTTACATTAAGAGGCAGTTTATACGGATAAGAGGGGAAGACAGCGGTCAACCCCTCAAAATATGAGGACTGGTCATCTGTTACCCAAATAGAACAACAGTACTCCATTTCTGGATTTTGTATAACACGTGGAGTCAGGTCCTTACTGGAGCGGTACAAGGAACCGATAATTCATTTTTATTTGAATATTAAATTATACAAGAAAGGGTAAACGCTATCTCGCCTGTGGGTAGATTGCGCAATTAGCACGAATTGAGCTTTTTTACATGCCGACATATCTCTAAGGATGGTCTAAGACGCCGAGGGATATGTATTTTATTTCTAGACTGATTGCAATCGAAGCCTAGAAAGCCAGGTCCGCCTTGTTATTAAACCCATATCTAGGTGAACATAACGCGACGATTTCCCTTTTCCGTTACATTATCCACTTGAATGCCTTAAAATCTAGATAGGTTGTCTCAAACCCAAATTTATAAAATATTTTATTATATGTTTTTTCTGACATAGGTTATAAATATTTTCACGGTGGTTTTTCTAATGAGCTCATTGGTACCTCGACAGCATGAATTTAAGCGTCCTACTCGATTGGCAATTAGGTCTCATTACTTTACTGTTTCACTAGCTAGATGCAACCGTATTCTCTATTCTAATAGTTTCTTTTCTTGCACTTCTCGCCTGTGGAACTTTCCGATATCTTGGTTCCCTGACACCTGCAATTGTCAAAGATTTAAATGTAACATTATTCACCGTCTTCTGTCACCCTGAAACCTGATCTTTTATTCTCCTCACTAAAAGAGGTGGTAGCATCTGTTAGGCTCCCAGCTACAGGAAAATAGTGACCCGCTCAAAACAAAGTCAACAGTACATTTTTATAATAAAATGATCAACAATAGATTTTTATAGAAAAATGACAATCAATGGAACACTAAAATAATATAAAAATACGTTTTTATAGTAAAATTACCCATAATATATTTTATAAGCTACAAATTATGTATCTAAAACATACCTTTACTCTGATAGTATAAATTATATGTAAAATATCTGTAGTTGAAAGCATAAAATTACGCACAAAATATTTAGATTTCGACATTAAATAATTCATATAGGTGTAGATATGCCGCCAAAAAAATCAACCAACCAAATCCCTACCAAAGTCCTCTAATGAACTTCCACTCTCAGTGACCATTTGCGTGCTACCAAGAGTGACATATACCCAGTGTAAGGATTAACATATGGGCTGCAGCCCAGGAGGCCACAAGACCAGAAGGACCTCCAAGGATCCTCTAGCCTTGTCCTCCTTATATAAAAAAAGTAAACATATAAGAACAGAGATTTTTAAAAAATTTTTGAACTATCGTAAATTACGGCATATGAGTCGACCTGGTGTACAAGTCGACCTGGCGTACAAGTCGGCCTCAAGATTTTTAGCTCAAAATTTTGAGTTAGGCCTATACCTACCGTATAGGTCGATCCCAAGCATACGATATGCTACAAGTGACACAAAACTTAGGCCTACCGCAAAATGAAGTATATTGTATATTCAATAAACAGGTATTATATGTCATTAAATTGTCATTGCTGTCATGAAATTGTTCAGATGACAAGCATGCCATGCCTAATAGTCTGAGTGTCACGTGGAATCGTCGCTTTTGTCTCGTTTCTCTAATGTTGTCTTTATTCTTTCATTGCGCATCGTCGAAAACAGATTCATTAAAAAGGGAAATGCTTTCTGTGAAACATACAAATTATATACGTAAAAATATACCAATAAAAAAATACTAGAGTTGGATATGAAAGGAAAGAGAATAAAAAGGAAAAGAATAAAAGAAACTTTTCCCAGATGAAGTAAAAATTTAGAATCCTCAAAAAATGGTAGAAAGAAAATGGAGAGAACGAAAGGAAACAGTAAATTTAGAATAAATGATAAAAGAAAAAAAGCAATCAGGAAAGAAGAGTGTCTCAAAATAACACAAAACTACTAAATTGCTGCGTATAAGTCGACCTGGCGTCTAAGTCGATCTCAAGATCTTTAACGCAAAATTCTAGTTAGGCCTATACCTACCGTATAAGTCGACTCCCAAACATTCGGTCAGTGTTTACACTTAGTGTATCAGCGGTTGGACACGATGTAGCGTTAATAGAATATTGAATTTGTGTTACAATTTTATATTAATTTTTGTGTTAATATGACAAATATGTTCCCCATGGACAAGTTTTCGTCGGATATATTTGTGGCAACCTATTGGAGGTACGGTAAGTAGTGTACAATCATTGTTGGGGTCATTTGTTTACAGCTCGGCGATAAAGGTTTGCATATTATACTCACCAGTATTAGTCGACCTCCCACCTATTTTGTTAAAGATTTTTAGGCTTGAAAACTAGACTTACTTGTACATCGTAATTTGCGGTAATTTTAAACAATTTAGGCTATTTGGGTCCTTCTAGTAGAGTGGGCCTTTTAAATTTAGATTTTGATGCATTTTTTAATAAACATTTACATATATAAAAATATATATTTCTGTCAGCTTTGCATAATTCTGCCTACTTTTCCTCACTTTTATGCTTCATTGAGCACGGACATGTAATAAGTGAAAAATTGTACAAATTTTGTACACGAAGAAAGCATCATCTAAAAATCTCTCTTTTTTTTTTATAGACACGGGGATGGGAGTGAACATACGTAAGAAAGAGGCCCACAAATTCTATTAGCCCAGAAACCTTTTATAGCCTAAATCCAGCCTTTCAGACACTATACATAGGTACAAGCGTATTCACATATAAATATTTAAGCATGATCTACAGAAACAATCATAACAGAAAACTGCCTTTAATATGATACTTCCAATCGAAACATATCTATTACGTTTGCAAACAAGAAACTGGCAGTTCGCCTATGTTGATGCAGTGGACACTTCTGCTGATGAAGAAAAATGTTTTTCTAGACATGTTAATTTTTGAGTGTTCGAGTTTTTCTTGAGTTACGAAAATTGTATTTCGTTTTTTTACATAAATAATTGATTTTAATGCTAAAATGATAAAGTAAATATTTATATATGTCTTCACTTGGAAATTATTTCGTTTTCTTATTTGGTTTGGTGGTATCTTAAGTACTATTAGGATATTAATTGTAGGAGGTTAGGTTTATAAATAAATTTTTATTTAATATTGTTTGAATTTGTGTGCATATGCCGGTATTTTTTACGTTTGAGCATATGCACACACATACATGCATATGAGTATATAGATATACACACATGCACATTTATACACATACAAACGCTCGTATACAAGCACATATACACTTGTGTCTGTACCTTGTTATTAATAAACCTTTTTCTATTTTTGGGCTGGTTGGGTTTATGGAGTATTTTCTTTGCTGTTTAAATATATGTATATAGAGTATACAATATATACTCCTGGACACAAACGCACGCAGGTACATGTATTTTAAGATAATGTATTTAATATTTCATTTTTATTTAATGTCAAATAGTTTATTTGTTCTTGCTTTGGTGTTTTTAGGACCTTGAATAAGTTCTCGGTATTTTCCAACAGATGGCGTTCCCAGAACTGCGTGCGAGTAGTTTCAGATGATAACGCATCTATATGGAAGTATTATAAGCAAGCTTGAAATTCAGTGTATGTTACTTCGCCTGAAGTGTAAACAACTTTGTTTTTCATAGCGTTAAACATGCCGGATTTTGTGTCGAAGAAAGTGTATCTGCGGAGAATTTTACTGCAATACTTTATTCAAAAGAAGTCTGGAGCTCAAGCACACAGAATTCTTGTTGAGACTTACGGCGACCTTGCTCTATGGGAAACAACATGCAGAGATTGGTTTAGAAGCTTCAAAAATAATGATTTTCATGTTGACGATAAAGAACACTCAGGTGACTGAAAAAGTTTGAAGACGAAGAATTGGAGGCATTACTTCACGAAGACTCATGTCAGGCGCAAACTGAACTTGTAGAATCATTAGGAGTTGATCACACAATAGTTTCGAAACGTCTGAAAGCACTAACAATGATTCAAAAGCAAGGACATTGGGTGCGAACAGCTACTTCAACGGGAGAAAAGGACAGGTATTCTGCACCGTATCGTGACCGGCGATGACAAGTGGATACACTACAATAACACTAAGCGTAGAAGATGGTGAGGTAAGCCTGGCCATGCATCAACATCGGCAGCAAAGCCGAATATCCATGGTTCGAATCTTCTGCTCTGCATTTCGTGGGATCAGCTTGGTGTAGTTTGTTATGAGCTGCACAAACTGACCGAAATTATCACGGGACATCGCTATCGACTACAACTGATGCATTTGAGCCGAGCATTGAAGATAAAACGGTCGCTATACGAGCCGAGTCACGACAAAGTAATTTTGTAACATGACAACGCTAGGCTACGTTTTGCAAAACAGGTGAAAACCTACTTAGAAACGTTTAAATGGGAAGTCCTAATCCACCCGCTGTATTCACCAGATATTGCCCCGTCCGATTATCACTTGTTTCGATATATGTTACATGGCATGGCTGAGCAGCACTTTCATTCTTATGAAGATACCAAAAATGGGTCGACTCGTGGTTAGCCTCAAAAAAACGTGTCGTTTTTCCGACGTGTAATTCAAACGCTGCCAGAAAGATGTGAAAAAGTAATGGTTAGCGATGGACAATAATTTCAATGACATGTTTCTTACTGATTTTTGTAAATAAAACATTACTTTTCATGAAAAAGCAACGAGAACTTATTCAAGGTCCTAATATAATGAGGTATACATTATGTAAGGTTAGGTTTGATCATTTGCAGTTGTGTGTACCTCTGTGTGTGTGCCTATGTATATATTTATAAGTTATTTACACACTTACACGTATAAATGTGTATATTTAACATTTGTTAGTTTATTTATAAGTTTATATTATATTTATTGCATTATTTACTTATATTTTTTATTATATTTTTTTTTAATTTATTTTATTTTTAAAAAATTTTTTTTTTAAATTAGTGCGTAAAGTAAGTATTTATATGCCTACATCTACGCATTATTTCATCTTTTTTGTTTAAGAGTTTATTTTGGTTTCTAATACTAATTATGGCTATTCTTTCCTCTAAGCCTATGTTTACAATTTCTACAGTTAATACTGTATGGGGCTACACTTTTTATAATTTTCCATTTTTATTTTGGTGGGTATATTGTCTTGTTTTTGGTTCCATATATATTTTAATAGGGTTGTACTGTTTGTCTATTTTATCTTTCAAAAGACAATTTTTGGCTATAATATCATTTTTTCAAGTCTTTTTTCTGTGGGGCCTATATAAATGTTTTCGTCTGTGTTAATTTTATTAGGTACGATAGCTTTGTATATTATGTTACTGGTTAAACATTTATTAAGTGGTCAATATTCTGTTTCTGATGTTACATTTGATGGTGTTATTATGATAGATATTCTCGTTGTTCTAATTGTTATTGGTTTTGTTGAGTATTTTTTATTGTGCTTAGTTATTATTTTCTTCATGTATCCATGCAAGCGTAACTAATTTTGGTTGTATTTTTATTGATAATTTTTGATAATTTTCTATTTTTAGGGAAGTGTTTGTAAATTATTTTGAAGAATATTTTCCCTATTTTTTTTTATTGTTGTAGAGAGGTTGGACCAAATTATGCTTCTTTTTCTGTTTGTTTTTGTTTGAATTATTTTAATTTGGGTATTTTAGTTTGTTTGAATATCCGCTGTTTCTTAGGGTTGATGCATGTTTTTTGTTTTCATTAAATATTTTTAAGCTACTATAATTTCTATCCTTTCTTTCCATTTCATTGACGCAGACGTTAAGCGCCCGATAGAAACTTTCTTTCTTTCGTTCGTTCGTTCGTTCTTTCTTTCTTTCTATTTCACCGAAGCAGACGTTAAGCTCCCAATAGCAACTTTTCTTTATTTCTTTCATCAAGAACAAACAGCGGTCTCTGTATTTGGCACAAAACACTGTATGTGTGGATGTGTGTGCGCGCGATGCCAAGCACGTCCATTTATATATGTCTAAACACAGACATCCACCCAAATATACAAGTGTAGATCAATAAGTTTTACGCCTTCTTCTTCTTCTTCTTCTTCTTCTTCTTCTTCTTCTTCTTCTTTGTGTCATTTCCCTTCGGGATGTTGGTGGTCATGGTTCTCAACAATTTCCTGCCCTTTGTAGCCCTTAATACATTTTGTCTTTTATTTTGTCTACTAGACTATGTTCTGCTATACATCTGCACAAGTTCGCTAGCTAGGTTATGCGTTGTTTCCCTCTTGACTTCAATCTGTCCTGTGAGTATCAAAATTTCCAGTCCCTCTTTCCACAATATATTCCTCTTTCTGATGTTAAGTTACACGCACTTATTAAAAGAATGTCTGACTTTGCTATAATATGTTTGAGAATGACGAAATAAAAAAGGGAATGAGATTGTTTTGGATTTGACTCATTAATATCATTCGGTGACGTTTTCCCATTGATTATTTTTTTTTATTATCTAAACACAGTGCTACATGTATTCCATAATAAACATAACTTTAATATCTGTGGTTTGGTTTAATTTGTTTTACGGCATACCTATCTCAATGGGTTATTTAATGCCGACAAGAATTTTAGGAAAGGTTCGTATGAACAGAATACGTATGAACAGAAACCAGTTTATAGATCAGGTTTCATTGACATATTTTTAAAAAGAGTTTTTTTTTTGTTCAGAGTAAAATGTATTTCTGGTAATTTTGTTTCGAAAATGTAAAGCTGGTAATATATTTTTTTTCAAAAATATATTGCTGGTATTTTTACTATAAAAATCTATTTTTATACTTTCATAGTTTTTTTTTTTTAACTATTTGCCCATAGCCAGGACCCTAACAGGTGCTACCTCCCAGACTGGACCTGGGAACAACAGCATTTAAGAAGTGGTTCCACTTTCCTCAAAACTTCCCGATCAGATGTCTTGCTGTCGTATGTAGTTTATCGTTATACCCAGGACGATTTAATATCTGTGTTGGTAGCGTAGGCCACCATCAAATCACGATCTGAACCCGATTAAAAATCTATGAACAATTGTAAAGATTGAATTATATGATAGTGGCAAACAACATGACAGCAAAGAAGACCTATGGAAAGCAATTAAAACCAACATGTCGGAAAATTAACCTGCTGAAGAAAAGAATTAGCACAATCAATGGATTGCTGGTTGTTATTGAAATTAGAATGGAAAGTGGAATTGGCGAATCGTGTTCAAATATCGGTCACTTTCTCAAAAATACTATTGGATAAGGCATGTAGAAAGCTATTAAGTGAGGGAATGTCCACATAATAGATATCAAAGGAGCTTCACAGAGATCATCGAACGATAAAGAGGACTGTTGAAAATATAACTGTTGAAAACTGGAAAGCAAAGGAAAAGGTTTTTAAGAACTTGTTTCCTCTCAGGGAATGCAACTTATAAAAATCAGTTTTGACCAGTACTCAGCTCTTTGAACAAGCTGGATTTGAGGGCAAAAGGTGTAGAATAGTTTTCAAATTGAGATCTGTGAAGCAGACACCTCTATTTTAATGCATCAAAATTGGATGAAAATTGACTTTTCTAAAGTAATTTTCACGGACGAATCTTGACTGACAATTGATGAATCTGATGGATGGGACACAGGATGGCCTCTTTTCACCTATCTAAAGTTCCTTCCTGAATATGGCGATAAACTACATCCGCATCCAGGGTAAGACGATAAACTGCGTCCGCGTCCAGGGTAAGACGATAAACTACATCCGCGTCCAGGGTAAGACGATAAACTACGTCCGCGTCCAGGGTAAGACAATAAACTACGTCCAACAGCAAGGCCTCTGATCAGGAGGCTTTGAGGAGCTTGGAACCACTTCTTAATTGCTGGTGTTTCCAGGTCCTCCCTGAACCAGGGTGATAGCTATGGGCAAATAATTAACCCTGAAACTGAGGTAAAAAGCATTATGAAAGTGTAAAAATAGGTTTTAATACCAGTAATACTTTTTAAAAAAAATTATTACCGGAAATACATTTTTGAAGAAAAACACTATTACCAGCAATACGTTTTTGAAAATAATATTACCAGCTATACAATATTGAGGAAAAAAATATTACCAGAAATAGATTTTTAGCAAATAAAAAATATTACCAGGAAAAAATGTTGTCGGCATTGAATGACCCATTGAGGCTGATATGCCGTAAAAGAAAACAAACCAAACCAAACCAAAGTATCTAAAATTACCCGTGAATTTTTTGTTCATAAAAAAGCGAAAGATAAGGGAATGGCCATCGTTAAGTCTCGATCTAAACCCGATCGAAAATCTATGAATAGTTGTAAAGATGGAATTATATGAAAATGGCAAACAATATGACAGCAAAGAAGACCTATGGAAAGCAATTAAAACCAACATGTCGGAAAATGAACCTGCTGAAGTAAAAAAAAAAAAAAATTAACAGAAGTAGCTTTTATTAAGATGAAGTGTTACTATATTAAGATGTAAAGGATGCAAAGACTTAACATATATGTTTGTTATATGTTCTATTATTTTTATTTTTTTTTTAATCATTTGATCCCAAGCAAGTTGGGAATACTACTAGTACGCAGGGGCAAACAGGGAGTGAAAGTGAGAGAAAAGAATGAGTATAGAGAGGATCAAGGAAAGGATAAAAGATTAACGGGATTCAAGAAGATAGCAATTGATGTTGTATTTAAATTTTTGAAGAATGTAGTTATCAGAGAAACAAGTAAACGGAAGGGAGTTACACAGGCGGGAAGTGTGAGAAAATAAACTGTTGGTTTAGAAGTGGTGGTTGCATTTAGCTATTTCAACAGTAAAGGGGTGGGAGCTAGATGCCGATCTAGTAGCACGCTTAAATTAATGTTGTCAGCGCACTAGAGAAAAAAGATGTTGATCAATTGTTGATGATTTTATTACCTACTTATTGAAGTAAAAAGTGATTTTCTGTATTTGCATAACAACTCCAGACTATAGTTTTTATAATAAATTCAATAACTTTAATAAAACATATTAAAACTACCCCCCAAAATTTACCGAGACTTTGTATTGACGTGTAAAATAACTGTTTAAATTTTGATCATTTTTTTTTCATCGTAAATTGGAGGTTTATGTGATTTGCATAACTATAGACTGAATGTATGACGAATCCTTCCCCAGGGTTTGTTGTCCTTTGCTTGTTTTCTCACTGATTGTCTGCTATCCACTCCAACCAAATACTTTAATACTCGCCAGTTAAGCAAATAATTCACTGATCAGGTCATGTTTTTGTGCCTCTCCTCACATTCTTCTCATTAGGAAGGAATGAGAATAGACAGCATTCCTGAATAATGTAACTGATATATATATATATATATATATATATATATATATATATATATGTATGTATGTGTGTGTGTGTGTCTGTGTGTGATAAATATAGTTTAAAGGTATGCAATATTTTTGGGTAAAATTGCGCTATAACCGGCATAGATATGTATGTGAATATAAACAGTGTGTATACAGAATGGTGGTAGCCTGTTTCATGCTCGAATACAACTCTCAGGTCTGAAGATTGAGTTCAAGACCATAGTAGACTGTCGCCATTCTGCTTATATATATATATATATATATATATATATATATATATATATATATATATATATATATATATATATTATTATTATTAAATATAACGGACAATGAATGTCGGAACTGGATATTTTTAGTTGATAACACAATAATACCCACACATACACACAGTAAAAAGAACCTTCAGACATTGGAGTCCATCTACATTAAAACAAAGCAACCCACACTTAACAAAATTACATTTCAAACTAGTCACAATACATTACATTGCATCTAGACATTGGTTCTCTTGTAATACTTCGGTCTATCGCATGGTATGACGTCATAGAACCGCATCTTGAACATACAATCTCCGTCTGCTATTCCGCGACCGTTATCGTCGCATAGCAATTCTCTATGTCAAGATAACAAAATATCATCTTTGACTGTAAATATCTTTGTTTCATGTCTATATAACCACTCTGAGGATGGCTCATGTGAGATGAAAGATTAGGATTAACTTAATAAAAAATATACAAATGTTGGACAATTTTTATCTTTATTTTCACCAGAAATTAAAGCAAACATTCAAATATTAGAACGGCTCATGATCAGGCATAATAGACATTCATTATCTGTTATATTTAATAATAATAATAATAATAATAATAATAATAATAATATATATATATATATATATATATATATATATATCATGCAGGCAGGCGCATGTACACAACCTAAGTATACAAATGCGCGTGTACGTACGCACACATGCACACGCACACAAACGGGCGCACACAGACAGTGAAAGAAGAAGAAGAGATAATCAACCTTGCGGCAATTAAAAATTACATATTTATTTTCCTACTAAATTAACTGTATATATATATATATATATATATATATATATATATATATATATATATATATATATATATGAATTAAAACTAAAGGGGAACTTATCTTATTTTTGCAACAAGTATTTATAAATAGAAGTAAAAATAAAAGTTATTTTCTCAAAATTTTAAATTCAAGAAACGATGATAAATATTCATCAGGTTGATTGAAAAGTCCAGCTAAATAGTGGAGGATTCTTACTGACGTAATTTAATGTCTAATAAACAAAATTGAGTAAATGATACCTGTTGAGTTTTTTTTAATTTTATAATGTAATTGTTGTTTTAATTATTTTAGTTTTGGATCAATTTATGAATTATATATTTCAAATAAATGGTGGGGTTAGGAATTTAACGGTTTTCTTTTAATTTTTTTAAACATTTTTACAGTCATTGTATGTTGACTTCAGAAAAAGGTAATTCTTTCAGGAACGGAGACATTTGAAAAAAAATACCGGACGAAGATTTATATTTTAATAAAATTCAATAGCGGCACTCTCGAGAATTGCGTCTAATTAAGTTACTTTCTCTTTTAATAAGTGTGGCATTCTTTAGATCAAAGTTGCGGTTGAATTTATGTATGACTAACGCATTTGGTAAAGTATTTCGCAAGATCATTTTGTATTCATAGATACGTTTATTTTTTTTTTAAATTTCTGCAAGTTTCCCTAATGTATTGTGAGTAGCAGTTGTGATACTTTATTTTATATATACCGGCTTCAGGAGCACTTTTCTGCCAGTAAGAGGTTTGGGGCAGGCTTTCTTAGAGCCTCTCATGCTATTTAATATATATATATATATATATATATATATATATATATATATATATATATATATATAGGAAAAAGACTAAATTATTTATCATATAATCGGTTATAGATTTATTTCAACAGTCATATACACACACACACACAGACACACACGCACGCACACACACACATATACCTGCCTCATCAAACCGATTGCATTTTATTAAATGATGTGAAGTCAGTCAACTTGATAATAAACCAGTCAATTAAAAAACAAATAATAAGAATAAAGAAAACAAAAAACAATACAGCAAAAACGTAAAATGTAGCGCTTTTAACTGGATAGAGGCTCGACACTACAGATTGAATGGAACACAATCAGTAACGCATGAACTCCTAACAGCTTCAGAAACATGCAATATATGCCTGGAAAAAAATTAAAATAATTAAATACAAAATTATTATCCTGTTATTGTATCAGAGAAATGAAATTTAAATATTGTCATAGAAATAAGTTTAAATTGTTCTAAAAATAGACATTTATTTTGCGTCAAACACTGAAAAATATATGTTTAGCTTTGTAAGTATATATGTGTATGTATATGTATGTATATATATGTATGTGTATATATGTCTATGTGCATATATGTATATATATATGTATGTGCCTATTGTATATGTGTGTATGTATATATATGTATATGTATATATTTTTTTATATATGCATGTCGCGCATACATATATGTGTTTATAGAGGTATTTAATCATTTATGAAACGAATGTATCAATGAGAATTTTTCCCACAGACTCACATGCGTGTGGGTGCGCACACAGACCACACACATTCACATGCACGTACAACTTGTTTGCCACTGAAAATTTTTACTGATAATCTTTATTTAGATAATCACTGAGATAAACGTAAGAGCTCTTTGTTTAGTAATTTTGTATTTTCTGACTGTTAACTCTTGGTGGTTTGAAAAAGACAGAACAAGGTCGGGAAAAAAAAACAGGATGATGGGAATGTCATGGAAATGGGATTGTGTTCCTGTTTCACTTCAATCTCGAATATTTTCTGATTTTTGTTCTTATCTTTCGGGAAGATTCTTGCTTCCTAGAACGGTCCCGGTGCTGTTAGATGATTATTATAACGGCCGCTCCTTTTGACTTATTATTATTTTGGACACCGATCCATTCGACATCAACAAGGAGCGACCCCTTTCGAGATCTGGGGTCAGATTTGTCTCCTCAAGTACTTGTTTTATTGAAGTTTATCCCTCTGTATTCTCTCTGTATTTTTGGTAGGTTGATTGATTTTGTTTATCGGCATATCAACATCTAGGGGTCATTTAATGCCGAAATCTAAATGTTTTGAACACAATTTTATTGCCATATTCACGACGTTTCGGCCATTGTGCGTTCCAGCCTTCCTCAGGTGATATTTGTTGGACTTTTGGCCCGAGCCCTTTTCCGGGCATAGATTGCATGTTTCTGAAGCTGTTAGGAGTTTGTGAGTTACTGATTGTGTTCCATTCAATCTGTAGGGTCTAGCCTCTATCCAGTTAAAAGCGCTACATTTTACTTTTTTGCTTTATTGTTTTTTTTATTTTTATTATTTGTTTTTTAAATGACTGGTTTATTATCAAGTTGACTGACTTTACATCATTTAATAAAATGTAATCGGTTTGATGACGCAAGTATATGTGTGTGTGTGTGTGAGACTATTGAAATAAATCTATAACTGATTATATGGTTAATAATTTAGTCTTTTCCTTATTCATATATATATATATATATATATATATATATATATATATATATATATATATATAAAAAAGCATGAGAGGATCTAAGAAGTGCCTGCCCAAAACTGCTTACTGACAGAAAAGTGCTCCTGAAGCAAAATGTCCACGCAGTAGATTGTTCTAATTCCACGTCCCATGCATTTGGATATCTCACTTTTAGTAAATGTTATGGTAATTTACCCGCGTACACATGAACTCTCCCAGCTATAAATAGGAGCAGGTACTGCCTTTTGGAGGGTGAAGTTTCCAGTAGTAAGCTCTGACAGTCGAGCCAAACATTCTTGCTGTAACATTCTCGTTTGTATTTGTTTGTATTACTGTTTCTCTTAATATATTTAACTCGATTCCTCTCTTGTGTCTTTATTTCTGGCCCTAAAAAGGCCACAACAGTAAACTAATTCTAATATCACCTGAATAAGGCTGGAGAGTACAATAGCCTAAACGTCGTAAATATGGCAATAAAGATGAGGACATAGAGCCGAACAATGTAAATAGTTACAACATCTCATCTCAGAAATATAGACATAATTTTATGGCTTCAATTAAGTATATTTTGAATGCAATTCTATACCTTCAACTACAGACAAAATGTATTGTTGGTCCTTTTACTATAAAATGTATTGTTATTTATTTTGTTATAAAATGTATTGCTGTTCATTTTGCTATAAAATGTATTGTTGGTCATTTTGCTATAAAGATGTATTGTTGGTCATTTTGCTATAAAATGTATTGTTATTTATTTTGTTATAAAATGTATTGTTGGTCATTTTACTATATAATGTATAGTTGGTCTTTTGCTATAAAGATGTATTGTTGGTCATTTTACTATAAAATGTATTGTTATTTATTTTGTTATAAAATGTATTGCTGGTCATTTTGCTATAAAATGTATTGTTGGTCATTTTGCTATAAAATGTATTGTAGGTCATTTTGCTATAAAATGTATTGTTATTTATTTTGTTATAAAATGTATTGTTGGTCATTTTACTATATAATGTATAGTTGGTCTTTTGCTATAAAGATGTATTGTTGGTCATTTTACTATAAAATGTATTGTTATTTATTTTGTTATAAAATGTATTGCTGGCCATTTTACTATATAATGTATTGTTGGTCATTTTGCTATAAAGATGTATTGTTGGTCATTTTACTATAAAATGTATTGTTATTTATTTTGTTATAAAATATATTGTTGGTCATTTTACTATAAAATGTATTGTTATTTTGTTATAAAATGTATTATTGGGCATTTTACTATATAATGTATTGTTGGTCATTTTGCTATAAAATGTATTGTTGGTCATTTTGCTATAAAATGTATTGTAGGTCATTTTGCTATAAAATGTATTGTTATTTATTTTGTTATAAAATGTATTGTTGGTCATTTTGCTATAAAATGTATTGTAGGTCATTTTGCTATAAAATGTATTGTTATTTATTTTGTTATAAAATGTATTGTTGGTCATTTTGCTATAAAATGTATTGTAGGTCATTTTGCTATAAAATGTATTGCTGGTCATTTTGCTATAAAAATGTATTGTTGGTCATTTTGCTTCAATATTCTTTTGCTCACTATAAATATGTATTGTTGCTAATATGTTATATAAAAATATATTGCTGCTATTTTTACTATAAAATATATTTTTAAGCTTTTATTGTGTTTTGATTTTGTTCGTGCGTTCACGATTTGTCCATAGTTGGTAGCCTAACAGGTGCTACCACTCCGGGTCAGGGTGGACCGAGGAACAACAGCAATTAAGAGGTGGTTCCACGCCCCTCAAAACCTCTATTTTCCCGATCAGTCGCCTTACTGTGGTTTATAGTTATACTCAGGTCTCTCTGAATTGGTAATCGACATTTTGCAATTATAAACTCTGTAAAAATAAAATATAAATTCTCTCTCTCTCTCTATATATATATATATATCTATATATATATATCTATATATATATATATATATATATATATATATATATATATATATATATATATATATACAGTGAGTAATGGGTATATATATATATATATATATATATATATATATATATATATATATATATATATCACTTAGCTGATTGATGTTACATTTAACAACTCAACTCCAGAATTTTATAGAGGCAATATTTTTTTCAATTGATTTGTAATTTAATATTTGCATAAATCTACATAGAACAATCCTTGAAAACGAATATAGTAACATTCGAAAGTACTCGGGAAGAAATTATAAAATAAAAATGAACTTTAGCTAATTTACTGATAACACAAAACGACTTTTTTTTTTTAAAGCTTTTCACCCCAAGCAAGGTGGGAAGCCAGTAGCACGCAATGGGTTACAGAGAGTCGGAGCGAGAGCAAATAGGAGTGATAGAGGAAAGGATGAAAAGAAGGATAGGGTATAGATCAACGCATCTGGAGACTTCGATTGACATTACATTTGTATAGTTAGAGATTATTGCTATCAGGGAAACAGGAAAAGGGGAGGGAGTTCCACTGGCGAGAAGTGCGAGACATGAAGCTATTGCAGTAGAAGAGACGGCTACATTTAACAGTTTCGACAGTGAAATGGTGAGAGCGAGATGCCAGCCTAGTAGAAGGCTTAAATTCATGAAGTCTGGGAACCAGCGAAAGCAGCTCATCGGAGCAGTTACCGTGAAAGTATTTGTAAAAAAAGACAGAGGGAGGCAACGTCACGTTTGTGAGAGAGCGACAGCAGACGAGATGCCAGATCAGGGCCAATTACATTGCAGATCTGTCTTTGGATTTTATCAAGGACCTTGACACAAACAGAAGGGGCTCCAGTTTCGGAAATTTGAAAAAACTAAAATAATTGATAGATAAAACTTGTACATATTATTCAACCAAACATGTTTGAATATATATATATATATATATATATACATACATTGGAGAAACATGCAGAAATAAAAAACGTATCTATGAAAGACTACATAAATAAAAATTTAGCAAATGCACTAATCATACATAGAAATAAATTCAATCACAATTTTGATTTTATAAATGCTACACTCATAAAAAAGAAAATAATTCACTCAGAAGGAAAATCCTCGAAAGTGCCGCCATTGAATATTATCCATATATTAGTCTATGCCCAGGTGTTTCCCAATATCACCTTTCCTAACAAAATCACTATTCTCCCAAGCCAACGTACACAACAAATATATCAAGAAATAAGAAAAAACAAAACAAAACAAAACAAAAACGGTTGAATCCGTCAACACAATACAAACAATATTTCTTCTACATGTGAAAATATTCTCTTCAAACATAAAATAATTGACGTAATTTTTCAGTTGACCATATCTTCTAGATATTTATTATGTAAAAATTACATAATTGTGGCACAAGGCCGAAAAAGGGGAGGGTTAAGGCTGGTCCACACTAACTATCTTATACCTAGCTAATCCGATTCACGATCCATTCACTCATTACAATTTACCCATTCACCACAAGAACTCGTCCATCACCAATCAATCCTCCATGCACCATAATACCACATCCTCTCTAGGGGACCTACAAAACGCGCCCCATGCCATAAAATAAATATATAAATATATCAAGAAAAAAAAAAACGGTTCAATCCTACACAATACAAACAATATTTCTTCTACATGTGAAAGTATTCTCTTCAAACGTAAAGTAATTGATATTATTTTTCAGTTACCATATGAATATAAAATAGCTTTTCTAAATTCTTCTAGTTGCTAACGACATTTTGTTTGTTGTTTATAGATACTTTGTTTCAATAAATTCATTTCGTTTTTTGCTTTGAAAAGTCCACAAAAAGACTAAACGCGTCGGGTAAAACTAAAGTTTTCTTTATTGTCTTTTTTTCCTTTATATATATATATATATATATATATATATATATATATATATATATATATATATATATATATATATTCGATTTCAGTATAAAATTCAGATCTTTATAAATATAAAGAATGACTTCCTGCTGACCAATACATTACAATTGAGGTGGTGTTTAGGTGTTAATTCATATTGCAATTCGTATTTCTCAGATTGAAGCAAATATATGCAAGACAATATTTTTTTTAGTAATGATAGAATGGCTCCTTTTTATACAAATGGCATTTTCTGTTGTTGTCGAGAATATGTAAAACAATCTCGCTCATTTTATACTTTCTCCGACATTTTCCCTTCTTTCTCTATTTTATCAAGTACGCACGCACACACATAAACACTCTCTCACGCACACAAATTCTTTCTCTCTCTTACACTTGTGCATGCGTACGAAGATTAGCAAAGCTGTTGTACTTTTAGAGAAGTCAGTAAAGCGACAAGAAATGACTAATGTACAATTGTAAGAAGACATGATGTATGGTTGTTAGCAAAAGGGACAACCCTAGATGCGAATTGCAGAATAGATACGCCAAAATAATGCAATTACAGAAATTTAAGAAGTATTTTAACAAACGACGGAAGATGTGGCACCGTATTAAGAATTTAGCATTTCATTACTGTGATGAGGATATTATCAACAGGAACGAACAATAACTAATATAATAGGGACAAAATATCAAAATATTCAAGAGATATCCCATATCAATCAATGGACACCGTTGTGTCTATAATAGCATCCATATCAACTAAGATGAGAACAATAGTCCAAAATAATACAAGAACTATGACTATTACAATAATCATCAGTTATCCCATCTCAGTAAATCAATGGACACCTGATGATGACCAGAAGGTACTTGGTCGAAACGTTGTGTCTATAATAGCATCCATATCAACTAAGATGAGAACAATAGTCCAAAATAATACAAGAACTATGACTATTACAATAATCATCAGTTATCCCATCTCAGTAAATCAATGGACACCTGATGATGACCAGAAGGTACTTGGTCGAAAAAACGTTGTGTCTATAATAGCATCCATATCAACTAAGATGAGAACAATAGTCCAAAATAATACAAGAACTATGACTATTACAATAATCATCAGTTATCCCATCTCAGTAAATCAATGGACACCTGATGATGACCAGAAGGTACTTGGTCGAAACGTTGTGTCTATAATAGCATCCATATCAACTAAGATGAGAACAGTAGTCCAAAATAATACAAGAACTATGACTATTACAATAATCATCAGTTATCCCATCTCAGTAAATCAATGGACACCTGATGATGACCAGAAGGTACTTGGTCGAAACGTTGTGTCTATAATAGCATCTGTATCAACCAAGATGCGAACAATAGTTCGAAATAATACGAGAATAATGTATTAAAAACAGAAGTATTTCGTTCGAGACAAATATAAGTGTTCAGTTTTTGTCTATATTTCTGAGATCTGTATAGTGACTATTAACACTATTTACATTGTTCACACTGTTGTCCCCATCTTTATTGCCATATACACGATGTTTCGGTCGTTTTACGCCCCGGTCTTCTTCAGGTGACATTTTTTGGTTGATGGATCCAAAAATTGACTTCACCCAAAGAGTTGTATGTTCAGTCACTGGCCACAGCAGTGAGAAAAAAAGTCTGGGAGAGTCGAGCTATTTAGGGGAATTTGACTGTAAACTGAGATATTCAGAAAAGGCATCGCACGATAAATTAGAACAATCTACACTAGTGGACTAAATAAACGGTTCAGTTCAAAATTCCTGCGTATATCACCTGAAGAAGATCCGGAGTGTACTACGGCCGAAATGTCGTGAACATGACAACAAAGATGAGGACAACAGTCCGAACAATGTAAATAGTGTAAAGAGTGCCCAGTTGTTATATAATATAGATCTTACGATACGACATATGATGATGGACAGTTTGCTCACAAAAGAAGAGAAGACTTGAGTTAATATAGATGTGGTTCCACAGAAGAATATTGAGATAGACGGGGCATGTGAGCAACTAGGAAGATTTGATTCATTGATTGATTTGTTTTTTTTTTATGGCTTATCAACCTTTTAAGGTTATTTAAAGCCGAAACATTTTGTATTATAAAAATTGTTTTTACACATAATAATGATTTTCTGATACAATTCTTACTAATTAAACCAACGCTGGGATTAAAAGAGGAGAATTCATATTATTTCCCAAGGCTATTTGCACGTAAGTGAATATAACGACCCCGAGTGCAATTCGAACTTGGCTCTCCGATTTCTCATCCCGAGTTGTTAACCAATCTTACAGCTTCCAATTTTACGACAGTTGGTATTCCTGAGTAGTCGGTCACGCATCTAGGTACTGACCAAGTTTAACGTTAAATTCAAGAGGAAGGTTTAAAGGAAATGGGAACAAAAGGGACACTTTTACATAAGATCAGAAAGCGACAGTTGAAATTTCTCGGACACATAATGAGGAAAGGCGGTTTGGTGAATTTGATATTGACATGACATACTGAAGCATCAAAGGGAAACGAGTAATGTACGTAACAATTTTGTGCTAAGAGAGAGTAAGGAGTGATTTTAAAGGGAAACATTGCTTAGAGCTATAAAAGATAAGAAGTTGTGGATAGCTATGACCACTCGCGTCCTAAGTGGACATGGCATATAAAAGATATTGTCTGCTGAAAGTTTTGAGATTTTTATAAGGAAAGTATTTATGCTGTATAAAGATCTGAAAATACATTAAACATTTTCGATTTGAATATTTTACATAAATTTCCATGTTCCAGTATTTTATGTTAACGCTCCAAAGAAGACAATTAGAACGATAACGTATTTTGTAATATATAGGTAACAAGTACATTGTCATATAGGAAGAAAATGAGTAACTACCAACACCGAGGTTCGAGCGTGACACTCTGGATTTATGAATATATGTTTTCCGCCAGGTGTATAAATACTGGTGTCAGACTACTGACTGCAGTGATTATTGAGTGATTATTGAGTGGAACTATCCAGTCGAATTAGTGTGAATTATTGTGCGTCGATGGTTTGGGTTTTGATTTAGGATTTACCGGACACTAAACCGAGCCGCGCTACTAACAAGATATTCACTGAAATGGTTAATTATCTTTGGTTGACTTTTACTTCTTTGTTCTTGTTAATTATTTATTTGCGGTTGTAATTAAATACTGTTTTATCTTAACATTGAAGTCTTGAGTTATAATTAATCATTAACGGCCACCATACGTCACAAAATACATATAAGATTAATTGAATCTGCGGATACACAAACAGCGTTAATAGCTAAGATATTCCATTACCTCCATGTCTCTGCTATTCTTTCAAACTTTGTTTGTATCTTCTCATTCACTCCCTTATCCCTACTAATGTTCACTGCTCGTTCACATTAGTCGGACCTGTGGAAATTCCACAGTCGTTGACCAGTAAGATTATCAGCGATCTCACAACTTTATTCTTCTCTCGAATTTCACCTGTATCTTCTCATTGTTCTCCTTATCCCTTCCAATCTCCACTGCCGATCCATTTTTAGAGGACATATGTTGCATAGTCCCTTCGCTCTGGGGATCTCTTGGTCACTGTGCCAATTAATACAAAGTTGTATCTTTTCTCTCTTCTCTCGTTTTCTCCCGGTCGGTGATCCGCTAGTCGGTTTTGGTTTGGAGATAAAAGAACTTCAACAAAGCGAATTTTAACTTAATTATTTTATTAAACACGTTGACGTATACATCTAACTAGTCAGTGGGGTTGCTCTCTTACCTCACTGGGGAGCAAGTTCCAAGACACGGAAGGAGAACACGTCTACATTGTATGACGGTTTAGACTCGACTCCCAGAAAAACATTCCTCTATCATTCCCATGCTAGTTCAGCCAATCAAAATTGACTTCCCTTGTTTAGTCTTGTATCTGACCTCAAAGCTCAAACTGAGGAAGTCAGAGCAGGGATACAATTCTCTAAAAAATAATAGTCTGCTAAACTATTATTTAACACATAATGGTATTTCTTTGCAATTAACAATGAAAATTATCGATGTTCCCATACTTTTGCCCTTCTCTCAAACTGTATTTATCTATTCTTCTTGTCACTTTGCAATGCACAATGAATAGTCCCCTAATGCCTTGACATACGTGCGTGCGTGAGCACACACACACACACACACACACACACACACACACACACACACACACACACACACACACGCATACGTAGATAACACAAATGAAAACAAATACATGCGAAAGTTCGACGAAGAAAAGTGATAGCGTTTGAAGAACGTTGAAAAATTCTCAGTGTGCGGCAGTGTTCATTTTACACAGGACCCAAGGATAAAAGTTTTTCCTCAAATGCGCTTTGTCCTAGAACTAATAACACTAAAACGCCGATCTGTTGTGTAACAGATCAAACAAGTGGGGTACCCGGGATGCGAGCTATTTTTTATTATGATTTCTTCTCTGCTGCGACAAGAATCAGAAACGACTTCCAAGGAGGGCAGCGGACAGCCGATAGTTATTTTTGGGTAACATCCTTGGAGGGCTCTCTTGTCTTGGCGTGTATAATTTCATTATCCCTTTCTATCCTTTTCTATCTTCCTTTCCCTATCGTCATTGCCAGTCTATATTAGTCGGACTTTGGAAATTCCACGGGTGTTGACGATCGCCATTATCGAAGTTAATATTTGTTTATATCTGTATAAGGAAGATTGCAGCGAATCTAAAATGGAAACAAACATTTATTTGAAAAAATAAAAAAAAAATATTTCTGAGTATGTACCCAAAACGTAAACAAAAATATCATATTTGTGGTAAGTCAAAGAGAACAAATATTATATGGAATATTGCTGCCGCCTCTGATCTGGGATTTCTGGTATCTGTCTAAATATTCTTGACAAAATGCAAAGAAGAATCGGCAACGTTATCGGTCCTGACCCGGCATCCTTGCTTCAGTCAATTTCCCACCGCCGTAAGGTAGCCTTTTCTATTAATATTTTTCATGGCAGTTGTTCTGATGAGCTATCCTCTTTGGTACCTTGAATTTAGGCGCATTACTACATTGAGAACTAGGTTAGATCATTTTACTGGTGAAATTGCTATAGCTCAGTTTAGACTGAAAATCTAAAGGTCCCGGGTTTCGGCGTCCGGTGGCTGGTACACAACTATATTTTTGTGGAGGCATGATGGAGTAATGGATAGCGACTCGGATTGAGGAATCGGAGAGCCGATTTCGAATTCCACTCAGATCCATTACATTTCACTTACGTGTTAATACCCTTGGGAGAGGTATGAATCCTCTTCTTCTCCCCCAACAGCTATGGGTAAATAGCAGGACAGACTGGATTCTATAGCCTTGGATGGCAACGGGTCTACCGTAGAAAGAAATGGCAACTTACTGCGGGAAAAAAATCTGCCTCGTCAGTCATGTATCGAAAGATCGCGTAAGCGTGTATCACGCATGGCACATAACTGACTGACTGAACCGTAAGTTCTATGATAACAATTTATTTTCTTCTCGCCGGTGGAATTCTCTTTTGACCTCTTGCTTTTCTGTCAATTACAAGCTTTAGAAATATAAATGCAACATCAATCGACATCATCTGTCTCTTTGAATCTTGTTTTTTTTTTTACTATATTTTCTCCTCAATAATCGTTTTATCCGTTTGTTTCACTTTCGCTAACTCATTGTGTCATGGTAGCTTTTATAACCTTGCTTAGAAAAATTGGTAAAAAAAAAGAAAGGTGAGAGAAAGAGATTTTTCCTTCTTTTATGAACAATTCTGAAACAATATTAACATTCATCACATTCTTTAAGCAATATTTGTCTTCTGAAGACCCATTCAGTGAAATCATAAGTAAATTTGTCATTACTTTTGAGTTATCGAACTTTAACGCGCTAAGAAAAAAAAAATAACAGCGGAAGATGGTGGGCGGATAGAAGGAATTATCTAGCCCATTATCTGCAACAATGAAAGAGCCACCGTTGTGTAAATAATCAAGTTTTTCCCACAAGTACACAAGAAAAATTTAAAAAGCCAATATAAAAATCAACCATGTTCTTTGTTATTAAAATGAAATTTTATAACCGCCGAAACCGGTTTTGCACACGACACTGATGTTATGCGCCAAGTGTCGTCTTCATTTTTTTTTTTTTAAAAAGAGACAGAGATGGCAAAAGTCAATGTATTCTCTATATTTCTCCACGTAAAAGTTAATTTTATCCCGCTCCTTAAGACATGAAATCTCATTAATTAAATTTATTTTCTTTTGGAAGAGAGGAATAAAATTAGTATGTTAAGAATTCTTTTTTAGTTTCAACGTCACTTGCGTATAACAATAGTGCTAGTCGTAATAGTAACAATACTAATAGCAGTAGTAGCAATAATGTTAATGATAATAGTATTAGCAACAATAATAGTAGTAGTAATAATGGTAATAATAATAGTAGTAATAATAGTAATAATAATAGTAGTAGTAGTAATAATAGTAGTAGTAGTAATAATAGTATTAATAGTAATTATAATAAGAGTAGTCGCAATAGTAGCAGTAGTAATTAAATAATAGTAGTAATAATTTTAATAATAGTAGTAGTAATAATATTAGTAATGATGAGAATAATAGTATTAGTAATAATGTTGATAATAATTGTAGTAAAAGTAGTAATAATAATGATAATAATAGTAGCTATAAAAATGATAATAATAGTAATAATATTGCTAATAATAATAGTATTAGTAATAATAATTGTAATAATGATAATAATAATAGTAGTAGTAATATTAGTAGTAATAATAATATTAATAGCTATAATAATAGTAGTAGTAGTAGTAGTAATAATAATAATAATAATAATAATAATAATAATAATAATAATAATTGATCTAAAATGTATTTAGAGACCTCATCTGACTGGATGCCACAAATAGCTGTCATAAGAAATGTAAAAAATTGCTTCATTTATAAAGAGAAGAATAAATTCTTAATGGAATTCAACCTATTTGGCAGGGAAATACATGACAATACGCTCCCAATAAATGTAGCAAGACTTATTAAATGGTAGCTAAGGATTCATTATCGGTGGGCGTAATCTTAACAATTTAAGATACACAGATGACACGGTGTTGATGGCTGACACGGAAAGAAAGCTACAGGACCTCCTCGACACTGTTATAAAGGAGAGCGAGAAAGAAAGAACTGGCCATCAATTGTGAAAAGACGGAAAGTATGGGTTGTCAGACAGGGGAAAAGCCCAGAGTGCGAACCTCGAATTGGAGGTGTCAACGTCAAACAACTATATCTAGAAAGACTTTTAACAGAGGAATGGCAAAAGCGACACCGAAATTAGAACGCATATTGGATTAGCGAAAGATGCTTTCCGAAAGCTAAGTAAAATGCTAACAAACGGAAAAATGTAGTTAGAAACAAAAAAAAAAAAAGAAGTACTGAACAGATGTGTAATAACAATCCTCTTTTTATCCCAGTGAATGTTGGACGATCTCCCCACAGATAAAGAGAAAAATGGAGGCAATAGAAATGTGGTTCTACAGAAGGATACTGAGAATTCCTTCCTTGGTTGAAGTGAGTAACCAACGTGGACGTCTTGAAGAAAATGGTAACAAAAAGAAGAAAAGAGTCAGTAATGGATTGTAGTAAACAAAAAGCAAGAAAAGATAACAACAACAACAACAACAACAACAATAATAATAATAATAATAATAATAATGATAATAATATATATGCAGCAGCTTTAGCAGCTACTGGAAAACTTAATGTCAAGACAGAAAAGATGAAACAACAGACAAAAAGAGCCAGCTTGAAAGGAAAAATTAAAGTGAGAAATTGAGGAAATCAGATGTGAATTATCGATGATAGATGAGATCTCAAGAAACCAAAATGTTTCAGCACACAAAAGCAGGAAGATCAAGCGGAAATATAAGATTGAATTACTAAATAAAATTCCACCCATCAAGGAAATACTTAAACAGAAACAGCATTTAAAGCTCCAGAGAACAAGACGATACGAAAGGTTTTTGTAGGTTCCATCGCCAAAATAAGATATTCCAAACTGACCTCAAGAAGATTTACAGGGAAATTGGAAAAAGCAGTTATAGAAGTAAAAAAAAAAAAATCATCTATTTTGAGAAGTGCAAAAAATTTGAAGGAATATTTGGAGCGGCGTTAAGGGATCTAATCCCAATGCAGAATGGATCAAATGAGAACAAGAAAGAATGAAGGATAAACCTCTACAAGAATGGAAGAATATATCCAAGAATAATGTTAGGCAAGTTCTCACGAAGAAATGACAAGGTACCAAAATTTGGCTCTATCATCTGTCATCAATCCATAAAAAACTTTTCAATGCTAATAATCCCAATGAAGTCCCAGAATGGATTACTGAAAAGAATATATATTACTAAAAGCGGGTGAAAGAGATAAACCGACAAATTACAGGCCAAGAACATTATTCACCAGGTGTAAATTGATCACGTCTGTCCTAACGAACTGTACTTACACCTTTCTCGATGAAAACAACATTCTTCCCTTGGTGCAGGAGCGGTTCTTATGGGTGCAAAGATAAACTATTAATAAACAAAATGATCTTGGAAAACTGCAGGAAAAGTGGTAGAAATCTCAGCACAGCATGGATAGATTACCGTAAAACCTTTGATAGGGTGCCACATTCTTGGATCCTCAAGGCTTTCGAAATATACAAAGTCTCCTTGGTGATAGTAAATTTTCTTAACTGTGGAAAACCACATTATATCTAACTCACACCAAGGACATTGCAACTTCCAATCGATTGAATATCCAACGTGGAATCTTTCAATGAGACTGCCTGTTACTTGTTACTTGTTTTGTCTGTCTATAATCTCCTTTTCGCATGAACTAAACAATAATAGTTATGGATACGAAGTAGACAAGAAAGTATTCAATCACCTACTCTACATGGACGATCACAAACTCTTTGCCAAAGACGACATTGAGTTGAAGGATCTCCTCAATACTGTAAAATGTTTAAGTAACGATATAGATATGGATTTTGGATTAGATTAATGTGTAAAAGTAACATTCAAGAAAGAGAGAATTACAGAAACACATTCAATTGATTTAGATTTCGTCAAAAAGATTAGGGAACTGGAACAAGAAGAAGCCTATAGATATCTAAGTGTCAGCGAAGGAAATTGAATGCAGCAAACCCAAATGAAGGAGAAAGTAAGAAAAGTGTGCGTCTGTTTTTAAATACCGAGTTGAATTCACAAAATAGAATAACAGTCATAGACATTTTAGCTGTCCCTGTGGTACAATACAGTTTCAGCATCCTTAATTGGACCATAGCTGACATTAAGCGAATGGATATCAAAACGAGAAATCTTATCACTTGCAACCGCATGCATTATCCTAAGGCTGATGTTGATTATCTGTATGTGTCCAGATCCGAAGGAGGCAGAGGATTAGTTCAACTAGAACTGTTTAAAAAATCACAATAATCGGTCTTCAAAGATACCTGGAAACTACAGAAGACATGATGATCTGTGTCAAAGAACATGAAAAAAAAAAAAGAAAAAAAATGGAAAACTTATTCAGTAATAAAGGAAGCCAACAAATTCAAAAGGGAATTTCACATGGGCGAAGAAGTTCAAAGAAACCATAATACATCTACTGCAGAACCTAAAAAAGAGAGCAAAAGCAAATGCATAACCTAAAAAGAAAGCAAAAATCATATGCAATGTACCAAATGCAGAAACGATGACAAAGTAACCCTTTTCATGGTCAATACTCTGCCCGTATCGAACGAGCTGATGTAGACAAACCCCGTACCCATCAGTGATTACGTAGTGCTGGGTTAAAAGCTGAAACTGAAGGTTTTATTCTTGCTGCACACGACCAATTCTTGCTAAGTAGAAATTACCACTTACTGAAAATTGTTTTGGGCTCAAATGGAGATTTTGTGATAAATATCCCGAAACAATTGACCATCTTGTATCAGGTTGCACGGTGTTAACACCAACTGCATATGAAACTCGGCATGATAGACTGGGTCAATATCTGCATTGGAAAATATGCAACTTTTACGGGAAGGAAACTGCAAGAAACTGGTATGAACGTCACCCAGAGCCGGTTACAGAGATAGGATCTGTAACAATTTTTATACACACAGACAGATCAATCAAATCTAATCGCCCGGATATCGTGATTAAAGACCACAAAAACAGAATGTGCTTTCTTATTGACATGGCAGTACCTGCAGATTATAATATATCTTTGAATATCTTAAAGAACTATCAAAATACAAAAAATGAAGTGGATATCTAAAAAAAATGTGGCACATGAGGACATCAATGATTCCAGTTGTAGTTGAAGTCCTCGGATTGATTGGAAAAGGTCCCGATAAACTCACTGCAGTGATTCCTGGTCGATTATGTCTTAAAGAAATACAAAACATTGTACTCACAAGTACAGTTCACACATTATGAAGAGATTTATCTATGTAAAATGTCTGTGATCTTAGTTTTTTTACAAAAAAAGGATTAGTGGAAGATGTCACGAAGCCATTTCTGACCTTAGGTCTCTGGTTGAGAGCCGGAAGGAAATTTGAATACAACGATAACCCAATAATAATAATAATTATAATAATAATAATTGCGTGACTTCCTTGACCAGCTGAGGAAACCATGCCAACTTGGAGTTATCCAAAAATCAGCTCGTTTGGGTACTATGCATATTTTAAGGAAAGTGTTATCTGTCTGAGGTCCTTGTTTTGACTTGAAAGATAGCTTAATGTACCCGGAGTATTCTAAAACTTACACTGTGTGACAAAATAATAATAATGATAATAATAATAATAATCGTAAAAAGAAAATAATTAATTTCTCTTTTGATCTTCCATAACTCATGCGTAGTTTTCTGCTCCAACACCGATTCTGAATTCAGACTTGTTTACATCTGTGCTCTGCTGATGACGTTCTTTCAATTACATTACAATTCTGATTTAGAATACATTGCTCATGGCTTCGAAGAAAAGTCCCAGTGCAAGTGCTAATGCTAAGCATAAGGTTATATCGCTGGAAGATAAGGTGTAAATTAATTATTTTATTCGGAATACTATACGGACATATCATAAATGCTGTCATAAGCAATGGCGAGTGCTTATTTGTGGTTTATAGTGTGGTTATTTCGACTTAAGTCGTTTTTTGACATAAGTCGTAACCTCTGCAACCAATAAACAACGTAGGGAAATAAATATACTTTCAGTATTTGAGAGCCGGTAGGTCACAATTACTCAACATATGAACTTTGAGTAGATAACTGTTTACACTGCGAGGAAGTAGGCGTATTAACTTTTGTTATAATATTAAATGAATAATAATAGGTTGAATAAAATTATAGGGAAATTAAGTTTGTTTTTGTTGTATCCTCAAGGATAGTGGTCGCAAAATTGTTGTGGCCTTGGTGGGGCCAGAATAAAAACACAAGAGTGGATTTGAGTTAACAAATATATTAACGAAAATCGGTAATGCAATAATATACAAACAAGCAAGAATGTTAAGTCCGAACTGTCAGAGCTGACTTTTGGGAAAAAACTATTCTGACAAAAATCAATGCCTGCTTTTATTTGTACTTGGAAGCGTCCATTCGTGTATAGGTACTTTACCGTAACAGTTTTTAAAAAGTACAACCAAATGCAAGTTATGGCGCACGAGTCAGTTATTTACTTCAATTCTCGCTCAGCCTGGCAGGATTCTTATCTATATGGGAATGCTTAATATTTTTCAAGTAGTTTTCCCGAGTCACGATTGTTGTTTTATGCTTATTAAACATATATAAAAATTCCCGACGGAATGTTTATTTGAACCAGCACGTTTATTTTATAGTTGAATATTTCCCACTAGTATAACTATTCCAGACTGCGCTTGTATTTAGTACTGATGAGTGGAAGATGGCGTACCATCCTTAATAAATGCAGTCATTAATATCATGGAGTTCTATTTGCCGGAAATTGCTGAAATAAAATTTAATGAGCAAAGTAAAAATTTATTAGCTCTTAAAAAATCGACGTCGTTTATTGCCAGACTTTTATATGTGATTCAAAACCACCCACCAACATTCGATGCCTGGACTTACACGTGCGTTTTATCAACCTTTGTTTTGTTCATATCCTGAGGATACCAGAGACCAAACATGTGAACAACGACAATGTTTTAGAGATAATAGAAAAAAAAAAAATAAATAAAAACTTATACTTAACATCAGGAAGAGACAGTTGAAATTTCTAGGGCGTATAATGAGGAATGAGGTCTTGGAAAATCTGATATCCACAGCACAGATTAAATGTAAAAGAAGACAGAGGAAAACAAAGCATCACTTTACTAGCGAGCTGGAATAAATTGATGACGGAACAGGGTTTAAGAGAAATAATAAAAAGACAAAATTTATTAAGAGCTACAAAGGACAGAAAATTGTGGAGAGCCATGACCGCCAACGTCCTGAACAAACATGGCATATAAAAGAAACTTTCTTTGTAAAACATTTGATTTATCTTTGTCTTTTTAATAAATTCCCAAATCGGCAAGTAGAGTTGCAAAATTTACGAATACGATGAACGTGTGAATTCAGACAGTTATGTACCATGCGTGATACACGCTTAGGCGATCATGTAGCTTACGATACATGACTGACGAGGCAGATTTTTCCCGCAGTAGGTTGCCATTTCTTTCTGCGGTAGACCGCAGTTGCCATCCGAGGCTATAGAACCTTGTCTGCCTGCTGTTTACTCATAGCTTTTAGAAGAAGAAGATTCATAACATTCCCAAGGGTATTAGCACGTAAGTGAATGGAATGTAATGGATTCGATTGGAATTCGAACTCGGCTCTCTGATTCCTCAATCCGAACCACTATCCATTACTCCACCGGACTGGCCCAAATTCAAACTTCACTGCCTTCCATGATATGAATATTTCATACATATTTAATGTGGATTTTTTTAGAATCACCAGCGTTCTAGATTTCCATGGTGATTTCTTCGTTTGCTTCCTCAATTGAATTTGTTTTAACATTTCTCGTTTGTTATCTTCTTGCGTTAAGTTATGTGTCGCGACACTTTGGAATTTATTCAAGACAGACAAGGTCGCTTTCTTTTTAACAAAGTTCCTCTTTCTTTTGAAGCTTTGCTTACACCCTTTGTTACTCGCAGTTATACGCGACATCCACCCGATTTGACATGCACCACCCGCACCCGCACCACCACCACCAGCACCACATTCTCACTCTCATTTCATGTTGTGTCTACTAGATTCTTTACTGCGTCCGCGCTGCCAGATACGAAAATGGCCAGATATTGTGGGAAGATTAATTACATATATATTACATATATATTCTAGCAGACTACCCATAAAAATAAAGGGGTCATAAGTACGTCCGGATTAGAGTATGTGCGCTCTCTAAAATCAGCATTTATGTCTAGAATCAGAGTATAGTACTCAGGCACTCTATGAAACGAGCAACACACACACGAATATATCTGATTATATATATATATATATATATATATATATATATATATATATATATATATATATATAAGAAATATATATAGACAGAATAACTGAATTTTTTTTTAAATTTAAATTTCAGTTATTCTGTTTTGATTAGTCTTACTCTTATGCCTATCGTAATTTCATGTTGACTTGAATATCGTCTAATGTCAATTATGTTTTAATGACTATGTCCTGAAGAAGGTCTACTAGACCGAAACGTTTGACGTCGACACTGAAACAACATTAAAACAGCATATTTGGATTTTTGTTTTTACATATATTTTTCTTCACATATATATATATATATATATATATATATATATATATACATATATGTGCATTATGTGCTTATTTTTAGAATAATCCGTTCATTCGCAGACAGTACTGTTCCGCTGTATAACAGCTCTTCAGCGCGACTAGACATCCGAATGCCTCAAGCCCGGATTGAAACCGACCTGATTAGTCAGAATTTCTACCACTGAGCTATTTTTACTCGACAGATTGAGTCAGCCAAATCTAGCGTATCGTTTTTACAAACTTAAACAAACGCCCAAATATATATATATATATATATATATATATATATATATATATAATATATAAATATATATATATATATATATATATATATATTTCTTATAAAAAAGAAACATTCAAAAGATTTCTTGAACATTCAAGCAGGTAGACAAAATTAAATAAATATACTGTTTAATAAAGAAACAGATCGTCTACACAAATACAAGTATCCACTTAAAATAACATTTAAGTTGATAAGAATCTGTCAGATTAATAAAAGAATCCATAATAATATATATGCATGTATTTCGAAAAAATTTTTTATTTGTGGCTGGCGAAAGATGTCATGCTTTTAAAAAAGTGTGATTAGAATATATGGATTTTCTCGTGTTTCGCACTTTAACAGTGTGGATTAGTCGCACGTGGGATTGTCTGGACGTCATACATATCTCCGAGAAAAACACTGATTGAAAGAAAATGTGTTTATTATTAAATTGATTTCTGGAGATGTATGAAATGTCCGGCGAGAACGGGGAGGCTTAGAGTAACTTGGCATATAACCCGATTAATCAGTTTTCAAATGAGTCCAACTTCGTATAGGTTTCAAGTACTTTTATGCGTAAATAATGTGCCAATGCTTTGAAACAGGAATGTTTTGTATTATTCTAAAAACAAAACAAAAACAGTATACAGTCGCTGAAAAAACAAAAATTGTATTTGTTAAGAAAGAATTACTTGTTTATTTATTTCTGCATCTGGTCCTCGTCTGTTGGCGCGATGCCATGGTTTTGCTACTCGAAGGGAATTTGTGGATATAAGTGGAAAAATGCCAATGAAAAACGAGCTAGAAAAAAATAGAATTAGAAAACGAATAAGAAAATTAAGTTGAAGATAAATAAATTACATTCCATTCTGAAATATAATCTTTAATGGAATAATGGTATAAACAAGTCGGAACGAAGAGGATGACAGCAGGAAGAATCAGTAACAAGCTTGGTAGTAAAAGAAGAAAAGAGGAAAAGAATTATGAAATTAAAGAAAACGACAAAGAAAAAAAAAAGAATGAATTAGAAAAGAAGAAATTAAAGAAAGAGAAAAGAAACACGAGGAAATACGTCAAAAGTGCCTTCTTATACATTTTTAAAAATGAAGTCAGCAGGGTAATGTGTATATGATGGCCAAAGATTGAATTTATTGACTATAAAGATACATAAGTGCCTCTAAAAGATTCGCTAAAAAAATCATATATTGTGAAAAGATGCCCAAAATTTAATAAAAACAAAGTTTTATCGTCAAAATCTTAGTGTCATTATTAAGAGGAAAGATCAAGGGATTTTTTATGTAAAAATTAATTTTTTAATCTATTTTAGAACCTTAAAAATTTTGGTTAAAAATCATGTTCTGGTGTCAACGTGGGGCCATAAATTAGTACAGGAAATTTGCGGTGAAAAAACATTGTTTGAGAAATTGTGGCAATTGTTGGATTTCGATGAAACCTTCAGGACTTATTCAGTAAAGAATGGAATTATTTTTTAACTGTTTCTTTTTTTAGAAAATCTTGGTAAAAATATTTTTTTGCATTTGTACCCCTCACTTATTTAATTTTAAGAAACTTGAGAAATTATTTTTTGTAGTAGTTAA
>CAHIKZ030000080.1:2930000-2960000 GCA_903632075.3 Acanthosepion pharaonis | reverse complement strand
ACAGAGTTATTTTCAAACTATGCTTAAATTTATGCGTGCGTAGCGTGACGACTATTGGCGATGAAAGATTAATTGGGGAGCTAAGTTCAAATTACACCCTAATCTATTGCATCTTCTTGGGGTAGGGAGAATGCACTTATTCCTCCCCAGCCACAGCCCCACCATGGACGAATAAAATGCTATTTTTTAGCACTGGTCGTATGAGATATAGATAGGTGGGTAGTGCAACAGCTATCGTCGTAGAAAGTAGAATCGGCGTACCGAGTTCAAGTTCCGTCCTGATCTGTTTCATCCACTTTTCACCGAAGCCTTCCTCTTTCCAGTCCCGAGTTAGTAAGGTAGGCTGGATTATTTGTCCTTGGGTGGCAGACAGTTTAAAAAGACGACTCTGGGTTGAAAACCGTAGAAGAAGCGAATGTAAATCTCTCCAATAACTTTCCCAAGAACTCATGACAATTTAATTAAAAAAAGGATACTGTGGAGGGCCGTGATTTCTACGTCTTCGATGTTGCTTGATTTGTTTTATTTTTATGGCTTATCGACCCTTTATGTTTTATTTAATGCCGAAAGACATTTTGGAGTGTAAGAATAATTCTTTTTTTTTTGTTGCATTAACAATATTTTGGAGGTAACAATGGTTTTTTTCCAGATACAAGTCCTGCTATTTAACCCGTAGCTGAGAGGAGGAGATGAATTCATACCTTATCAATACTTTGTGAGTTATTTAAAGTCAAAACTTATTTAGGATTGTAAGAATTTTTGCGGCGGCGACTGAATATTGTATTAATAATCTTTTTGGGAAATAATAATGATTTTTCCAGTGTCTTCGGTGAATATGGCATTTAAAAGAATATTTCTTGGTCGAGTGGTTTCACATGATACATGAAGTATCCGGCGAGACACGGCAAATGGTAAGTTAGATAACCAATAAACCGATTGCTCAGTGTTCAATTTTCACCGAAATTTTGAATAGGGCCTCGTATGTGTATATAAGTATATTTGTTTCTTTGTGTGTGTGTGTGTGTGCGTGCGTGTGTGTGTGTGTGTTGAGGGGTAGAATTACATACAGAATTAAAAAAAACAGATCTAACTATGTAAATCTCATATGGCATTATAGTGAAAAAGAAGAGAAGATAGGTTAGACAATAAAAAGAAGTGTGCCGGTGTAACAACAGACATTCAAGAATGTTTGTGGAGCGTTTTCATTAACAAACATTCTAATATTTCTTTAATGTCGTTTATATTTGTTATCATATAGTAATTTTCTTTAAATATTTTTTTGTTTTCTTCTTCTAATTTATATACAACGAGACATGAAGTACTTACCACAAAGATCGCGACCAGGAACCGTGCCCATTCGAGTCACCACGGTCCTTCTGTCTGTTTCTAGTTCGTAATTAAAGAATGGACGCATTCATTTTGAAATTGCAGCAATCTCAAGACGGGTAAACCGAAGCATATGTCAAAGTGTTTCTTTATTCAGTTAGTACACTTGATCTTTGTACTTAAAATTCACTACATTTCGATCGGTAGCTCTCATTATCAGGGGGTGTTGAGTTTCTCAATGAGCAACACACCTCAACATTTGCAGACTGTTTACCATGCACACTATACACAGTGTTCTTTCCCGGTATTAGAATGGAATGAAGTGTTATCTTATATACAAGTTATTTCTTCCAATTCTCTTTCTTCCTTCGTGTTATTAGGAATTAAATATGCAACTTAGTAAGGGCGATTGCTGTAGCGCAATGGTTAACAGGCATGTCATGCAGATTACCAGCACAATGCCTTCGATTTTCTAGGAGTAATGAAGGCCATAGAAATGAGTAAAAGCAACGAATAGAATTAAAAAAAAAATCATTCACTTCACTCCAAGCAAGGTAGTAAAGCCCCTAAAACACAGGGAGTTACTGAGTACGATAAAATAAGAAAAAAGAGAAACATTAAGGAGCAAGAAGAATAAAAGAAGAGGAATCAAGAAAACAGCAGATAACAATTTACATTGCATTTAAATTTTTGAAGATCACCGCATCTCATCAGGGTTAAATAAGAAAAATCCTCATTTACCACCGCCTGATGAGATGTGATGATATGCATCGAAACATGAGTGCATTTTTGTAGCGGTTTTACATATATTCTAATGGAATATCCTATAATAAAGCAGGGCACGTCGGGGCGGTGTAATGGTTAGCAAGCTTGTCTCGCTAGAACAATTACGACTGAGCAGTGAGTTCGGTCCTCACTGGGTGCCGCATACACTTCGGCCTTTGTGCCACATCTAAGCTACGCTTGGAAAATCACTATCCTATAATAAAGTATATATATATATATATATATATATATATATATATATATAATCCCAAGGAAGTCGGTAAAGCCGCAAGGTGTTACTGAGAGTGAAAGGTCATTGGGGAGAAAGGAGAATAAAAAGAACTGAATTCGAAAAGAAGTAGATGACAATTGACATCTCATTTAAATTTTTGAAAAATCTCAAATGACAGGGAAGCATGAAAGCAGAAAAGACCTATCCGCCAATCTGGTACTGCGCTTAAATTCGTAAAGTTGGGGTACCAAAGAAGAAAGCTTATCAGCACAATTACTATGAAAATATTTGCAGAAAAAGGCAGAGTGAAGCTACGTTACGGCGACGGGGATGTGACTAAAGCCGAGATGCCTGGTCTGGACCGATAACATTGCAGATTCTTTGTATTTTATCTCTAAATACATAGCAGAAGTACCAGACCAGATGTGGCAGCAATATTCAATGCATGTACGTAGAGCCGGTGCATACTACCCCCAAATCCACTGAACGGTGGCGGGTGGTAGCCTGATTAGGGGCCTCGGGTAGTGCTTTGTGACCCTCGCTATCTTATCAACACTTGCTTTTATCTACCTATATTTATATACGTTACAAATTAAACTAAACACAACTATTAAAGAATGAAGAAAATTCTCGGATTTTGACCTTATACGGGTCTTTTCTTTTCGTCCAAATCCGTAAATTTGGTTTTTGCTTGTTCTCAACCTCGAAGAACATTATACAAAATTCACTATTTTTTTTTATCCATAATGTCGACTGTGTTAAAATTATTCAACTTTTTAACAAGAAAAATCTCAAGTTGATTTTAAAAAATGTCGAAAAACATCGTTGATTTATTCAAGATAGAATGAACTATTATGACATGTCTCTAATTTGTATTTAGATACATTGTATTCATTTTCAAATTTTTCTACTTGAGTTGTTCACGTATATCATGTATGATTCATTACTGTACATAATATGTAACATAGATTCTAGCGAGTAAAATTGTGTAGTACGACATATTAAACAATCTTTCCAAGTAGCAGACGGCGTTGTAATGACAAGTTTTGTGGCACAAGCCTCGGCAATTTTTTTTCACGTTGTATATAAGAAAGAGATGTTTTTCTGGTGGCGTTGAAATCGAGAGATTTCCTTTTTGTTTTTGTTTTCTTTTTTAATCTAATTTTGTTTTCGTTGATGGCAACTAACTGCTTTCTCAACATTTTCATGACTGCACATAAAAAAATAAAATGAAGCATGCTGGTTAAGTCACATAATAGTTTCTCCTTATTTGGTACGTACATCAATATGGCCGCATTTGATCTGTATAAAACGGATTCAGACTGTCTGATCATATTTTGTTTGTATAAAACATTTTACTGAGCCGGATAGAGTTCTGAAACACAGTTCTCACCTTAGCTACATGCCTAATATAGTGATTTTCCAAGCGTAGCTTAGATGAGGCACAAAAAGTAAGGGGCGCCGCAAAAGCATTAAGCTGACAACTCGGGTCATGTTCTTAAATAACATCGTCAGATCGAAGCATTCATATAGATGTCTCCAATCCCGTTCAGAAATATCTAAACTGTCAGTTTTATACATCCGCTTCCTAATATCAATAGAGCGAGAAAAGTTTGAGGGTCTTAGCAAAGATCATCTTCCTTTGAACTTCGTGGGCCGGTGCTGCAGATTCGCAAACAAAGAACTGTATCAAATGACACAAACCACACCACTTGAGGACTACCAACAGCTGTAACAACTAAAATAGATAGCATATGTAACACGAAGAGAAAATAATGGCATAATCAAGATGTTAACATTACACACCATTTCAAATAGAAGGTTAGGAAGGAAACTCCTATTAATACTGGAAAGAGCTATTAAAGCTACTGGACTTGAAAAACATGTATTCCTTAATAAAATGTGCTTTAAGAGAAAGATTTTATAAATTTCAACCGAAAACAGTTACTGGATGCGCGGTGAATTAGTGCCGAATGTTTCCTTTTAGGGAAACGGCTATTCTTACAATTACCCTTACTATCCACATTCCGTTCGTGATCCCTACAATCTTAACCTGTTCAAGTCTAGGTTCAACCATTATTTTCACCACATATCCCTATAAGCTGTGCCGCTTACACTGTAACACTCTACCGCGAGTGGATCTTGGGCCTTGTACAAAATGAACATCATTATAAAAAAAAAAAAACATTATTAATAAGAATGTTCTATTCGGACAGCTCCTTCCCAAGAGGCACTACTTTGTGGAACAGACTCCCGCGATAATGTTTCCCGGGTCACTACAATCTTAACCTCTTCAAGTCCTTATCTATCTTACATACCTTCATACAACCAGCTCATGCAGTAACAATCTATCTTGAGTGGTTCTTGTTGGGCCTTGTATTGGATGAATATATATATATATATATATATATATATATATATATATATATATATATATATATCGGCAAAAGCGAATTGAGTCCTGTCGATCACTGTGTGTTTATCTAAAGATAAATACGCTTCATCCCTGCAATGCGCCGACGGCTTACTGGTAGAATCTCCGACTAACGTCGATTCAGTCGGATTTCTAGAGGCAACCGGACGTCTAGACTGCGAAACAGTCTGTCTGTGGATGACATTATATATGTTTATAACTCCAATTTTGTTTAGATCAAAAATGAGCGGACACAATTCAGAATATGGTATGTAAATGCGATTTTGCTTAGAGATGAAATGAGCGAAATATAGTTCACAATAATATAAATTTGGCTTGTCCCACTCATGATTAGCACGGCCGTTACATCCTGCCAATACCTTATAAATAATGGACTATTCCGTTTTGATCACGTGGAAAGACGGAAAAGACATAGAGAGACGCTACTTGGTTTCAGTGAGAA
The DNA here is from genome assembly GCA_903632075.3 of Acanthosepion pharaonis. Taxonomy (NCBI): domain Eukaryota; kingdom Metazoa; phylum Mollusca; class Cephalopoda; order Sepiida; family Sepiidae; genus Acanthosepion; species Acanthosepion pharaonis. Next base: position 2,954,801 of record CAHIKZ030000080.1, on the reverse strand, counting down.
AAGGAAAAAAGAAAGAGAGAAAACAAAAGTGTTTAATGTCTATTTACATTATTTGGACTGTTATCCTCTTCTTCATTGCCATATTCACAACGTTTCGGCCGTTGTACGCTCCGGCCTTCTTCAGGTGATTGCAACTTCGAACCGAACTTTTTATTTCGTACACCGGGGTAGACTATTATAGTTCCACGTGCCATGCCTCTTATGAGTTCAATACCAGGCTACAGCAGTGCTGAACCAAAAAAAAAAAAAAAAACTTGAAGAGTTGACTTAAAGGGAAATAACTGAGACATGGCACTAGAATAATCCGGTGGAAAAAATAAAGGGCTCGGTTCAAAATTCCAATCACCTGAAGAAGGCCGGAGCGTACAACGATCGAAACATTATAAATATGGCACTGTAGATGAGAGCAACAGCCCGAATAATGTAACTAATGTAAATAATCATGATACCTCATCTCGGAGATATAGACAGATGTTTAATGTCTGTTTTAGTGAAATGGAAAAAGTTGTCAATTTCAAATCCTTTCATTTGTACCCCCTTACTTAACGACCAGCATTCATATTTATGATTGTTATTGCAATATTTTGTTAAAGTTGTTAAGTTCAAATATTTAACTACCGTAATTTTTCGAAAATAATACGCACCCATAAATAATACGCACCCCAACAAATGATCCAAAAATTAAGAAATATATCTATCCCTCTATATAATACGCATCTATCAATTTTGTCAAAAATAAAATAAAATAATTACGAAGATGTTTTGTCGACCTTGATATTAAGGATAAAATCGAAACTAAACGGCTAAAATAATGTTGAAAATTAACATGCGGTTTTCCTGATAAATATAACATTTTATTTTACCACCAAAATGTCCATTTAAACAGAAATTCCTAAAAAATTGAATGACTAGATATTTTCTGGTGTTCCAGTTTTACTGCTGGTAGCAACAGGAAAAAACCAGAGTTGGAACTTTTTGTAAAATGGATTCAGGAATCTTGAGATTCCGTCAGTGAGAATGTTATAAAGAGAGATTTTAAGAAGTGGTGTCTCACGACAGTCATGGATGGCTCTAAAGATGGCATCCTTTGTTAAGAGAATGAAGAGGCTGAAGATAATTTTGAACAGGACGAACATAATATTGTGAATGATTTGTTTAATGATAATTTAGATATTGATTCTATAATAGAAAGTAGTGATAATGATGATGATGATGAAAATTAAAATTTCAATAAATTGTTAACTTGATATCCTTTTTTACTTCGATACTGGCCTTTTATAGATTTTTTTTTATTTTTTCGATAAATAAAAAATGAGGTTACTGATAAAAACATAAATTCATTTACAAAAAATGTTGTAATTATTATTTTTGGATTTTTATTGGATTATTATTTTTCTTATTTTAGAATGAGAAGTACGTATATTATTATAAATCAATAACGAAAAATATTTTTATTTAAACCTATTTATAATACGCACCCCTACTATCACCTGTAATTTACAGTAAAAAAATGCGTATTATTTTCGGGAAATTACGGTATGAGATAGGAAAATTTTATACGGATATTTAATTGTCGTAGAATACACCATGGACTTATTCAATCGTTAACTAAAGAATTAAGAGGAAAATTTTATACGGATATTTAATTGTCGTAGAACACACCATGGACTTATTCAATCGTTAACTGAAGAATTAAGAGGAAAATTTTATACGGATATTTAATTGTCGTAGAACACACCATGGACTTATTCAATCGTTAACTGAAGAATTAAGAGGAAAATTTTATACGAATATTTAATTGTCGTAGAACACACCATGGACTTATTCAATCGTTAACTGAAGAATTAAGAGGAAAATTTTATACGGATATTTTATTGTCGTAGAACACAACATGGACTTATTCATTCGTTAACTGAAGAATTAAGATTCACGAGAAAATCCAAATAGGAAACCTGTGAAATTTTCACGGCGATTTGTAGTACATTATAATTCTGTTTGTTCCTTGGTTGATTAGTTCAATTGCGCGTACGTTACATCCTGTCATATCCTTAGATAAACAATGGAAGGACATGGTATATGAAAAGCGCTGTTTGTTTTTAGGGGAAGAAAGCAGAGAAGACGGATGAAGCGATAAAACTTTCACATGTTTAGCGTCTACTTCAGGGAAATGCCAAAAGGTTGTTAATTTCGAAACTTTTCATTTGTACCCTCTCACTTATTTAAATAATAGCTGGTCACTCATATTCGAGAATACTCGTCTACTAGTGCGGCTAGTCAGTCCCTATTGCAAACGCTCGCTCAGGAACATTGGCGTTTGCTCAGCACCCACAAGCCAACCAGTGGTTTATACTGCAACTATGCTGAGCAGACCTTAGTCTCATTCCTGACAAATCGACCATGGTGAGATTCGAACCCGGGTCTGCATGGTCAGAAAGCGAACGTTCTAACCACTGGGCCACGCGCATTTATTCAAGTAAGAACCTGCATTCATACTTATGATTTCTATTGGAATATTTCGTTAAAGTTGTTAATCTTAAATATTTAATGAGGCAATAGGCGAATTTCTATATGAATTTAATAGTTGTAGAATTCGTATAACTTTAGGACAAGGAGCTTACTCAATTATTGACTTAAGATTCATCAGAAAATTAAAATAGGAAAAACATGAAATTTTTTATGGATACTGCTCGTAATAATATTGTTTGAACAAATAAAAAAAAAATAACAGAATCGAAAAATGAAATAAGAACCATTTTTTTAAAAAAATATTGCTATAACATAGTAGTAGCGTTTTCGTTGGTTCTTTTTGTCATTTCATCTTCAAGGAGGGTGATAATGTCATTAAGACGCAAAGGGATTGCTGGGAGTGGAAGGGAATGAGAAGACGTTTAGTGAGGAGAAAGGATAATAAAAGAACAGGGTTAAGGAAGATGGCGATAATGCCACTAAGACGCAAGGGGTTACTGGGAATGAAAGAGGATGAGAAGACTTTAGTGAGGAAAAAGGACAATAAAAGAATAGGTTTCAGGAAGACAGAAGATGGCGATAATGCCACTAAGACGCAAGGGGCTATTGAGAGTGAAAGAAAATGAGAAAACTTTAGTGAGGAGAAAGGACAATAAAAGAACAGACTTCAGGAAGACATAAAATAATGATTGACATTACATTTACATTTTTAAAGATTGTAGATGCTAGGGAATTAATAATTCGGAAGAGAGATCCACAGGCAAGAAGTGCAAGAAAAGAATCTATTAGAATACAATTTACGTTTACATCTAGCTATTTTTCTAGATTAGCTTATTAGGCATTACCCGGCGGTGGGTCGCTCATTTTATTGAAGTATTTATGCATAAACTTTCTTTTTTAAGTGTCAGTATATTCTTTTATCATACGTTCACCTTTTTTCTTGAAAAAGGAACACGTGAGATTTATTATGTTTATTAGTCAAGCACTCATTCTATAGACGAGAAAAATTTTCACCAAAATGTGCATTCATGTGACGAAATTCTATATATTTTGGTGGGTGGGGTTTGTTTTTACTCCCAAGGGCGTCTGTGCCTCACTCTCTGAAGTAGTTGCTGTATCTTTTCGGATTTCGACGTTCCGAAACAAATAAAAACCAGATGATAATGTCAGAGCTGAGATTCTTCGAGAGAAAATGGCATATCGTAGAACCGCAAAAAAATGTGGCCACTAAAGTTAATGATAAAATAAGTATATTTTGGGTGCGTGATTGAAAGGAGACATATACTCACGTATAAGAACAGACATACAATGACTACACAGAAGAAAGATTTGCTTCCGTTTTTAGGGGGAAAATAGGATTTCTAGCCCTATCTTTTCATATCATAATACTTCCTTTACCAACGGTGTCGTTCGCTTCCCGCGCTTTTTTATTATCCGCGGTCAAAACACTTTACACACACACACACACACACACACACACACACACACACACACACACACACACACACACACTCTCTTTTTCCTTCTTTCTTTCTCTCTCTTTCTTCTCTCTCTCTCTCTCTCTATATATATATATATATATATATATATATATATATATATATATATATATATATATATATATATATATATATATATATATATATATATAAAGTTATAGCCTCTGTCTGTTTATTAGCGAACTTTTCCTAGGGTTATGGAGATAGATCCACCCCCATAACCATATATATATTGAAGTTACATTACCCAGGGTACTTGGATAAGTAAATTTCATTTTGATCAAAGGCGGTCACGGGGTGCACAAACACACCACTGAATTTTTTTACCTTTTGATTTAAATTAAATCAAATTTAAATTTGAACAGGGGAATGACTCCTAGGTATAAATGACTCCTTTTGGGATAAATATATTTCATTTTAATCAAAGAAGGATACCGGAAACATACCCTTCTTCAATCTTTTCCCCTTTGATTTAACTCAAATTTAAATTTGAACTAGGGAATGACTTCTATTCAAAATATAGAAGGAGAAAGCAAGAAGATGGAGATCACATTGACAAGATCAAAATGAGACAATATAGACGTCAAGTTGTGCAAGAATTCATATCTGCTCATTCAGGCCTGTAAATGTTGTTTAATACTGTTTATTATAAACAGAGCATTTACTTAAATACTTGTATCTATAAAAAGAATGTATAAACATAAAATGTCTTAATATATATATATATATATATATATATATATATATATATATATATATGACAAAGTAGAAAAACGTTTTTTTCGTGTGATGCGTTTCGTCATTTAGGATTTCATCGGACTGAGTTTGTTTACTTTGGCTCGACTGCACATGCGCACGAACGTGAGATGCTAGGAATTCTAATTTTAAATTATTATGTTTTTTATTTTTATTTATATGTATTTTGGGAATATATAATCTAATCGATTTCCTTTATATTCTTTTCTTTTCCTTTTTGTTTCTATCACTTTTTCTTATTAGATATCCTACATTGGGATAGAAGATCGGCCATGAATGGTGTAAATGTTGTTCAACTGTGAATAAACTTGCGATCAGGGCACTCTCTACACATTTTCATCTTAGTGAATTGGTTTTTTCTCTTTTGATCAGAGTAGCCATTTTATATCAAAAATTCATAAAAAAAACAGACGAAAAATGGTTTAAAATTAGGATTCCCAGCATCTCTCGTTCTTGCGCGTGTTCAGTCACGCCAACATAAACAAACTCAGTCTGATTAAGTCCCAAAGAACGAAACGCGTCACACGAAAACTTTTTTCCAGTTTGTCATACATCTTCCCCCCATATTATCCTTGACATATACAAATATATGTCGTTGTCATATATATATATATATACAGCTCAATTTCAGGCCTCAAATGATGCTATCTTTAATAATGGAATTGACAGTTATCATGCTCGGTTCACATTGCATAGATCTACAAATACCAACACTAAAATGGAAATTAATAAGAGCTAGAGCTTGTAGATCATTAAATGACCCATGTCCTTTGTGCATACATGGAAAATTATACATTAATAAGTTTCTGAAAAAATAAAAAATTACTTAAAGAAATGAAATACCTATGTTTTGTAGACACCGTAAAATATTTCCCTTAAATAATGTTTAATTTTGAAAAAGAAATGAAAAATAAAACATACATATTTATACTTGATCTTTGAATAATAATTGTTTTTAAATACGAATGTAATTCTAACATATTTATTTGTAAAAAATAACGTATACTCTATTAGTTATTAGCAGTAGAAAAGTAATTTAAATTTGTAGGAATAGATTTTGAACATTAAATATGCGACTTACTCATATTCAGCCAACCTTTTTATGAATTCTTTTTGTATAAAACTATAAATTAAGCAGCCAAATAAAAAATGCCAAAACCTTTTTATCATTGAAAAACCCAAACGACACTCGAAAAACGGATGTCATTGTTTGCGAGCAGGCACCCCTACCCCACCTTAACTTAACCTGATTTTGAACGTAACTTATATTTGATACATAAGTTGTCTAGGGAAATTAAAACCCAACCACTCCTTATCAAAATGATGGAATTTTCCGTTACCTTAACAATTTAAAATATAAAGATTGTATGTGTTTATAAATGAAGTAAATTTCTTAATAGGTTATTCCAAAAATCGCTTGAGAATGAAACGGAGCTATGGATTTTAAATTTAATTTTATAATTAAATTTAAAGTTACTTTTTGAAATATGGCAATTCCTGTGTAGCGACGGAACCATATATTTAAAATAGAAAATAATTATATATATAGTTTGTGGTGCCATGCATCCTGTCTCAGCAACACGACGATAAACAGCATCAGGGGTTAGATGACACAGCTACCGTCGGTCTGGAAACGCACTCTGATACAGCCGTGCAGCCTCGCGACCATTACCATTTACGCGGCCGTATGAAAAAATCATATCTGCCTGTTCACGATAAAACGTTGAATACAAGTTAGCCACAAGGCTACACGAATGTCAAATGTAATCTAGTCTACATGATAATACAGCCAGCCATCTATCGTAAACTTTATTTAAACTTAATAACTCAAAAACAAAGGATTTGCGGACATATGTTTATATGGACTTTTGTTCTTGTTTAGCGTGAGTAACCCGCCCTCAAAGTTTGTAAAAGTATTTTGATATACCCTATATATATATATATATATATATATATATATATATATATATATATATATATTGATAATATTAGTGGAAAATATACATAATTTGTAGGTCTGATGATTTGGATCGTATTTACGATTCCAATGGAATAAATTATGACCATGGAATATTAGTGTTTAAGCCTTTTTATTATATATATATATATATATATATATATATATATATATATATATATCAGCAGTAAAATTCAATCGAATAAGAGTTTATTTACGAATAGCTTTTTGTACATCCGGGTTACTTGAGATTTGTGAATAAACTGTCCAAATATTATGTCTTTTGTTCTGTTTTCTTCGAGTACTTTCGACCATATCGGTCATTATCAGGGAATTAATGTTGTCAATATCAGAACAACATGTTATAGAGAATGCTTTATTGTTTTCGTATTCTCTAATAATATTTTTCATATATTAAAAGTTGTATTTGTGTCGTTTGTGACGTGATGACCGATATGTGTACGACTTGCGATAAGTAAGAAGGTAACTCACGAGATAGTGTGGAACTTGTATAACCAATATAAGAATTCAATGTTACTATTATTATTATTGGTGATTATATGTATATTAGTCAGTATATAGTACACATATGTTAGTAATATGTTAGTAGAATATAGAACCCGAATAAAAATGGAGAAATGAGTCAAAGTGGAAAAGATTTTTTAATAACAACTAGTTTCGCCTGAAGACGCCTACCTAACCCACGAAAGCGAAACACGTTGTCATTAAAAATCTTTCACACTTTTCATATATAAAAGTTAATCTTACGTTTTTTCTGATCTTATTAAAATGTATATACGTAACTAAAAGTTTCATGGTGATAGACACGGTCGGCAGATTGTTGGAGTTCCGCTCTTGATATTACCATGTTGGAAATGTTAATTTTTTGTAATAAATGAGTTTATTTTTGTCGTTAAGCGGTTATCCGTTGGGTTATTTTTATTTTAATATAACTATCAGTAATTCACTGCCCTGTGGATCCCAATGATGGTTGACTTGTATCTGACTAACGCGAAAAATTGTTGAGAGGAACACCGAGAAGATTCTGTGAATGTAGGAGTCAAATTATTTGTAGGAGTGTATAACCCATATGAGTAAAGCTCTTTACATTTCTTTTTTGAGGGAGCACTCCTTTTTTTTGTATTTAGGTGTGCAATGTGTCAATGGCCTGTACAATGTTATTTGAAAGACGTTAATATTTGTTCAATGTCAACCATTTTTTCAGTAACGAAATATACGGCAACTATAATTCAAATACAATTTGCATCTCTTTCGTTTAATTTGCATAATTAAATAACACAGCTTACCTTTCAGGACATGGAACTTAATCATTCGGAATTATTTCGACAATTGTATTCATTAGTTATTTACTCAGTTATGGTACAAGGTTACATGTCTGGGCACCCGATGAGAAGCGAACTTACCAGTAATAAGTGGCAAGGTAAATTTTCTATCCGTTATATCCATTTATGTCCTCACAACAACGTCATTCAATAAACTCCTACTATGAGTGGATTTGGGGATTTGGGAAAACATTGGTATAAGAAATAGAGAAGAAAACGTGACTTTATAGTGTCCTGTTTCATGTTTAGCTGGGGATTTGGGAAAACATTGGGATAAGAAATAGAGAAGAAAACGTGACTTTTATAGTATCCTGTTTCATGTTTAGCTGGGGATTTGGGAAAACATTGGTATAAGAAATAGAGAAGAAAACGTGAGTTTTATAGTATCCTGTTTCATGTTTAGCTGGGATTTGGTAAAACATTCGTATAAGAAATAGAGAAGAAAAACGTGACTTTTATAGTGTCCTGTTTCACGTTTAGCTGGGGATTTGGGAAAACATTGGTATAAGAAATAGAGAAGAAAACGTGACTTTTATAGTGTCCTGTTTCATGTTTAGCTGGGGATTTGGGAAAACATTGGTATAAGAAATAGAGAAGAAAAACGTGACTTTTATAGTGTCCTGTTTCACGTTTAGCTGGGGATTTGGGAAAACATTGGTATAAGAAATAGAGAAGAAAACGTGACTTTTATAGTGTCCTGTTTCATGTTTAGCTGGGGATTTGGGAAAACACTGGTAAAAGAAATAGAGAAGAAAACGTGACTTTTATAGTGTTCAGTTTCACGTTAAGCTGTGGATTTGGGAAAACATTGGTATAAGAAATAAAGAAGAAAACGTGACTTTTATAATGTCCTGTTTCACGTTTTGCTGGGGATTTGGGATAACACTGATAAAAGAAATAGAGTAGAAAACGTGACTTTTATAGTGTCCTGTTTCACGTTTAGCTGGGGATTTGGGAAAACACTGGTATAAGAAATAGAGATGAAAACGTGACTTTTATAGTGTCCTGTTTCATGTTTAGCTGGGGATTTGGGAAAACATTGGTATATGAAATAGAGAAGAAAACGTGACTTTTATACTGTCCTGTTTCACGTTTAGCTGGGGATTTGGGAAAACACTGGTATAAGAAATAGAGATGAAAACGTGACTTTTATAGCGTCCTGTTTCATGTTTAGCTGGGGTTTTGGGAAAACATTGGTATAAGAAATAGAAAAAAAACGTGACTTTTATAGTGTCCTGTTTCACGTTTAGCTGGGTATTTGGGAAAACATTGGTATAAGAAATAGAGAAGAAAACGTGACTTTTACAGTGTCCTGTTTCACGTTTAGCTGGGGATATGGGAAAACACTGCTATAAGAAATAGAGAAGAAAACGTGACTTTTATAGCGTCCTGTTTCATGTTTAGCTGGGGATTTGGGAAAACATTGGTATAATAAATAGAGAAGAAAACAAGACTTTTATAGTGTCCTGTTTCACGTTTAGCTGGGTATTTTGGAAAACATTGGTATAAGAAATAGAGAAGAAATCGTGACTTTTATAGTGTCCTGTTTCACGTTTAGCTGGGGATTTGGGAAAACATTGGTATATGAAATAGAGAAGAAAACGTGACTTTTATAGTGTCCTGTTTCACGTTTAGCTGGGGATTTGGGAAAACATTGGTATAAGAAATAGAGAAGAAAACGTGACTTTTATAGTGTCCCGTTTCACGCTTAGCTGGGGATTTGGTAAAATATTGGTTCAAGAAATAGAGATGAAAACGTGACTTTTATAGTATCCTGTTTCATGTTTAGCTGGGGATTTGGGAAAACATTGTTATAAGAAATAGAGAAGAAAACGTGACTTTTATAGTGTCCTGTTTCACGTTTATTGATGTAATATTTTCCAAGTTGGGTAGTTCAAATATTTTGCGCCTTCCTTTATGCATCGCCAGCGTAGTCATTGATTCTACATTTCATTCGAATATCCTCAATATAAAGCTTCATTGTATTAAACTCTTCAATTATTGTGCGCTTTTGGCATAACATTTTAAGCAATCTATTTAGATACAGGTGTTTGCGTTTTACTATCAGTTTTTAATTGTATATCCTCTGTTATAATTCTTTTTCCGTAATGTTCACCCTGTATAAGGCCAAAGAGCCACTTAAAGTAGAAGCTTACTGAAATTGGTTGTTGTGTGACTGGTAAATGTAAGGGATGCTGTTGATCCGAATATGTGTGAAGAATAACGGTTAACCATAGTCTTGAAGAGGTTATGATTGTAACGTTTGGTACAGCAACAGTTCTTTGGAAGAACCTATCCGAGTAGAACTTGCTTCCCACAATATACGCTACCTGGTGGGTATCAGACAGGAGGGTGTTAGAGTTGGGGGAAGTAAGGAATGTAGCTAGTTTGAACATTTTTTTTATGGATGCATGGTAATATAATTACGTGAAATTAACTCTTTTGTGGCGTTATTTCGAATCAGGGTTGTCATGTCGTTAATCATTTATTCAGGGACTTTTGCTAGTATCAGGCATATTTTTTCAATATGGCCGTGAATGTTTTGTTTACTCCCAGGTTTCAATTATACAATTTCAATTATATAGTTTTCCTTAAGCTATCTCTGTTTATTTCAGATTCCTGACCAGATATTCTCAAATGCGCTTCGTTTTTAGTTGTCTCAGGTTTTACCGTTTTTTCTTCCCTTGATTCTCGATTTCTGTATTGTTCTGAATTGGATCCCGAGATAAGATAATTTGGTTAATTCTTCTATTAAAGTCGTTTGTTCCTTTTTAAACAAATTGTTTTATACATTGTCAAGTCTTGACAGTCTCTTCGAAGTTTGATTCTCTCTATTTCTATTATAATAATTTTTATTCATTATATGTTTAGCCATTTTAGTCTAATCTCATATCCCAACCTATTTTTCTATCTTTGTTGATCTGTTAATCATTTTGCAAATATCATATTTCTTAGTAAATACCTTTATTTACGTATGTATGAAATTCAGTTCAATGATGTTGAAAACTTTCACATATTTCAGCAATTTATTAAATTGATTTTATTTCAGTTCAAATCTATAAAAGGCAACAATGTTTCTTTAGCATCCGAGGTTAATTATTTTTATTTTGCCGATTTTTTTTTCTAATCGATGAGAAAATTTTCAACGACAATTTGAGGATTCCGTGTATGTTTCTATCAATTCCATCATTTTCTGTTCCTTTGTATATACCTTCTGTTGAAAGAAGCATTTTCACATTTTGTAAATGTCTTTTTTCTCTGCAGACATTTTTGTACATCTCCAAAATAAAACCTCGTTTTAAAATATTTTGTACTTAGACAGTAAGTCTCTGACTTACAAGAAAAAAATGTTACATTTATGTTTTATATTTATAGCACGTCTTCCTGTGTTAAGAGATGTCACCTTTGAAATAGTGATGGCTAACTTAATTCAAAGATCTAAATTCATTTCCCCATCTAAAATAAATTTCCTTAAAGCATTAAATAATATAAAACAAACATTTGTCAATAATGTCTACTCTAATTATGTAGCCGACAAGCAAATCAAATTTAATTTAAATAACAACAAATTTAATAATGACAACCACAGTCATAAACATAATATGGACAATAACGCTATATTACGCTATATATTACGAAAATCAATTAATATATAACATTAATATATATAACGTGTAATATATGACACAATTAATATATTAACATATATTGCCAAAATAAAATGCACCACAATTACAAAAAGACGAAATAGCAATAGAAAGCATCATACACAGATATATAAAACTAGTCGATAAAAATGAATACATTAGATTTATTATTTACTACAAAAATCAAAACTAGCAATTTAGTTATTAAAAATAATATATCCCATAATTCCACACGCTATATTCAGTTCAAATCTATCAAAGGCAACAGTGTTTCTTTAGCATCCGAGGTTATTTCTTTTTATTTTTTCTTTTTTTTTTCCTTTCGATGAGGAACTTTTCAGCGACAATTTGAAGATTCAGTGTATGTTTCTATCAGTTCCATCATTTTCTGCTCCTTCGTATATATTTTCTGTTGAAAATCTATGAAAGGCAACATATATACAGATTAAATATGACATCCTTAAAAAAAAGCATACGTCACATATCGCTTACCTCGCAACACTCCTGCTCAATAGGAAAATCTTTCTCTATAAATGAAACAAAAACGTCATATACAAGATATACCACAGCCACATTTTGACTGAGACTTGCCACTTATCAGATCATGGCGCCATCAGACAACACGTTAATAAGTAGCATAAAGCAATAGTCAAACAACGAAGATAACATCAATAAATAAAACAATTAAAACTTAAGAGCCCTCATCCTTAATTTTATTAAAAAATGCATACATCACACATCGCAACACTCTTGCTTACATCATAACAGACATTAGGTCTACGTTTTTAGGCCCCAAAATGTGCACCACGTGCTTCCATTACATACTTCTAACAGTTTATTAAAAAAAATATCGTTGTTACACAATTTAAATTTTTTACTAAACACACCAATTGTCTCCACCTACGCTGATGATGACTTAAGAAAGTCCAAAGCGTAGACCATATTTTCTGTACTTTTCTTCTGAAATGAACTTCGAACAGTTTCTGACAGACTTACCTTACTACCAGGATTATTGGTAATTTGGAAAAGTCTACCATTTTAATTTTACAAATTAATCGGCACAAAATGGCTGGCGTTTTTAATAGTATTCACCTTCAAGAACATTTCCTGTTTGCTGTCTAAATACACATGAATTATATATATATATATATATATATATATAATATGAATAAACATTGAAGTCAACACTTAGAGGCGACAGGCTGTTTCATGCTAGACGCAATCGTCAAGACACGAGTCACGAGATTGCGTCTAGCATGAAAAAGCCTGTCGCCTCTTAGTGTTGACTTCAATGTTCACTTTTTATATTTACACGCGCTCTATCTCTGATATTGAGCACTTTATCCCATAAATATAGCACACCTTAAGACAATATATATATATATATATATATATATATATATATATATATATATATAAGGTTAGAGACAATAAGAAAACTGTATTAGTAGCCATCGTGTTTAGTCCAATGTGGATTTTTTTCAAGGCAAAAAGGAAATGAATTTATTGAAAACAAAGTAACTATTAATAACAAGCAAAATGTCCTTAGCAACTAGAAGAATTTGGAAAACGTTATTGTATTCATATTGTCTACTGAAAATTACGTCAAAATTTCAGTTGACAAAAAAACAAACGTTACTAAGAGTTGTAAGTGATAGCGATTTGTGGATAGCAATGATTGCCTACGTACTGAAGGGAGACGGCATATAGAATAAGTAGTCCCCCACCCCTTGTTCTAATCTCTAAAACTTGAATTATACCTTCTTCAAGTTAATAAACGGATTCGTTTCACAAATTCGCGAGAAACTAGAGTTGGGTATAAAGCTCAGGACAGGATATTGTCTTGAAAAGTGTCTACGTCATAGTTCTAACGACTGAGCTATACCAGCAAGTATTCATATGGCTGAGAAATTATAAAAGCGACTCGGCGCTGAAGATGGAAAACTAAACTATGCGAAATTGTACTATGAGTACAAAATTGTGAGCTACGCCTGTAGGTGTGTGAATGAATGTGTACTGGAATTTGTGTTGTTAGAAACTTATGACAATCATTATTATCTGACACAGACACAGAAATTGAACCCGAAACCGCTAAGCTTTCATCCTTAAGATGATCGCTGAGACACATCCTCATCCACATATGTGTTTTCGATATGTAAAGGGGTACAATTTTAATTAAGCGAATGTATTTTTTGCGGAGAAAAATCTTTAAAGTTATCGAACATTTTTGAGGTTAGAAGAGCCTACTGTTCGGTATTTGCTAGGCAATGGCTGTGCTAAAAGTGCTGCAGGCATTTAATTGCAGTAGGTGAGTTTTTTTGTCACTGCGATGCGAAGTATTTGATGTAGGTAGCCAAGGCATTCTTAATGAGTTTTAGTGGCTGGCAGAGAATAAATGCCGGTGTCTGAGTGCAAGAAAACGAACGCGTTCAGAAAAATATCTATCTGCGTCTATGTTTGAATCTTCCCTCGTACAAAAGCAGTCACAAATGCTTCAGCATAATTGGAGATGCCAGAAAAAATGTTGTATCATCAAAAGGTTTCATATAACCGGTTGTCTGATATAGACTTTTTTCTTCTTTCGTTTCTTGAATTGAAAATATATTAACGGGATGGAATGTGCGCATTTGATAGTTAAGTCTTGAGAAAATCAAGTGTCTTTTAATTTTAGAAATTTTTAAACTTGTAATTAATGAAACTATTTCTGTAGGTCCGCATATAGTTTTGGTTAAGTTTTATTTCTCTCTTAAAATTACTTTCATTCATCAGTATTCGGGAAGATTTGTACATAACTCGTTATACAGCTTGGAAGAATTTATTAAAAAAAACCCCAAAAAACATCAAAACTATCATTCTCTCTAATGATTACATATATAAGGAGTAGGATCTATTAAACAAATACGTGAAAATTTTTATTCCCTCTAATGATTACATATATAAGGAGTAGGATCTATTAAACAAATACGTGAAAATTTTTATTCCCTCTAATGATTACATATATAACGAGTTGGATTAATTAAACAAATCCATCAAACAATAAATTCCCTCTAATTACATATATAATGAGATGGACTTGTTTACCAAATGTTAAAACTTTCATTCCCTATAATGGTTATTTATATAGCAGATAAACAAATACGTTAGAACATACATTTCCGATAATAGATATCTATCAATCTGTTCATCTCTCTCACTCTATCTCCCTCTCACCCTCTTTCTCTCTCTCTCTCTCTCTATATATATATATATAGAGTGCACCAAAACGAGACTGTGTTTTTAATATACATTTATATATATATATATATATATATATATATATATATATATATATATATATATGTGCATACATACACACCCCCCATACATATACATATAATATATAATTGCATATATATATATATATATATATATATATATATATATATATATATATATATATATATATATATATATATATATATATATATATATATATATATATATATATATATATATATATATATATATATATATATATATATATATATATGTACATATATATATATATATATATATATATATATATATATATATATATATATTGCATATATATGTACATACATACACACCCACACATATATATATACATATTTTAGATTTTTTCTGTATACGTGTACATGTATGTATATATATACATACAAACATTTCTTATATATATATATATATATATATATATATATACTTGCATATATATGTACATACATACACACCACATATATATATACATATATTTAGATTTTTCTGTATACGTGTACATGTATGTATATATATACATACAAACATTTCTTATATATATATATATATATATATATATATATACATGTATCCATCTCTCTCTCTCTCTCTCTATATATATATATATATATATATATATATATATATATATATATATATATATATATATAAGTACCATTTTGGGGTTTTTAGGCTGCTTTGATATTTCCTGGTGTTATGGGTCTCATCGGAATGCTTGGTTTGTTTGCAGTTTGGCTACATATACATATAAACATGCACGCTCATATACAAAGAGATGCGCATATCTAGGTATAATATACATATATATGTATATATACACATAAACATATACATATTAGTGTAACCTATTGAAGGTTACTGAATGGAATAATCATACGAAGGTTGGTAATGGAGGATAATACTTAGGACACTAATAACACATATAAGATTCGCCAGTGGCGCGTAGAAGTTGTCTACCGCTAGAAGTGAATGAAGTGAATTCCACCATGAATCTCCAACTGCAGGATATCTACCAACCGCCCCACGAGGTCAGGTGGCACAATAACGAATTTAATGTTGGGTATCCGAGCCCGTAGAGTAAGCCAAAAAATTCCCCGTAGACCTCGTATAAAACGAGGTTCGGGTAGCTGTTTCCCGAGACGAAACTTTACCCTTCGACATAGCCTCATCTGGGGATTCTCTCTGCTCGGAGGCAGAGAGTTTGACCTGCACAGGTAGAGACGATTCTCCAACTGCAGGATATCTACCAACCGCCCCACGTGGTCAGATATGGCACAAGGCCGAATTTAATGTGGGTTATCCGAGCCCGTAGTCTCGGCCAAAAATTTACTGTAGACCCCTGTTTCCCGAGACGAAACTCTGCCTTTCGTCATAGTCTCCTCTGGGGATCCTCTCTACCTGGAAACAGGGGAAAAACACTACTTGGTTTCAGTGAGAAAAAGAAAGAAAGAAAAAGAAAGAAAGAAAGAAAGAAAGAAAGGAAATAGCAGTGTTCAATGTCTTCTGCCAATACCTCATAAATAATGGACTATTCCGTTTTGACCGGGTGGAAACAGTGAGAAAATGAATGAATCAAAGAAAGAAAGAAAAGAAATAAGTTCACTTCAATCTTTTCCTTTGTACCTCACTTCTTAAAAAAAAAAAGACCAGCATTCATATCTATGAGTTATTGCAATATTTCATTAAAGTTGTTAAGCTCAAATATTTTGCGATGACATAGGGAAATTTCTATGGATATTTCGTTGTCGTAGAACTCGCAATGAGCTTATTCAATTATTAACTGAAGAACTAAAATTCAGCAGAAATTTAAAACAGGAAAATCGTGAGATATTCAAGGGTTAAAACTAGTTATATTTATTGCGCTTATTCTGACTCGATGTAGACATGGAATTCATTTAAGTAATGGAGAGGGTGGAGTTCATTGGAAAATATGTGAACCACATGATTATTTGGGTTGAAAGGCAAATATTGACGGGATTTTATTTGACCTGAAAGAGGCTATATTATAATCCGCTCTATTGTATGTAAAGGCGGGTGCACTTGTGAAGCCAGATAAGCATTTCTATTCCGTAGCCTGTTTATGTTTTTATACTTACATATGTTCACTGGAGTTGATAGCATATACACGGGCATATATATATATATATATATATATATATATATATATATATATATATATATATATATATATATATATATATATATTTTGGTATAAGATACAATATAATCAATTAATCCATCTGTGAGCACAAACTAACAGAGATTCTGAGAGCAAACTCCAAAATGTCAGAAGTAGGATCACTGAAAATGAACTTTTCCATTCAAATGTACATATTTGACCCATTCAAATCTATCTATCTGTGTGTGTGCATTTGGCTTTTATAGCTTTATTATTTGGCTTTTTCGTATTATAAAAAAAAAATTATTTGGGGGAACTGTTACATGATTTATGAGGTAAAACATTTTTTCCCCCTTACCACCCCGTTTTATGACGGTATTAATAAAAATTTTTCTTGTTAGTACTCCGTTTTAGATTACCGACGATTGTGTTTGAAAATGTGTCGGTCGAAAGGTACCTTACCTTTTATGTTTTAAACGTGGATATTGTTATATCTTATGTTTAATATGATTTTTATTCCCATATTTTATATATATCATATATATATATATATATATATATATATATATGTGTGTGTGTGTGTGTTTTATATATATATATATATATATATATAAAAGGCATGAGGAAAATCTGTACTTAGCCGACGCGTTTTGTCAGATGACGAAAGTATAGTTTTTCTTCTAGTCTTTTTCATTCATTTTGTGTCTTCTACAAATACATTCCATCTGAGAAGATTTACACGCACGCACGCACGCACACACGCACACACACACAGACATATATATATATAATTACAAAGGTACACCTGTCTGTGCGAGAAATACTAGATATGGAAATTAACTTTTGACGTTTGTGTGTGTATATATATATATATATATATATATATATCATCAGCATCTAGGATTTTCCTCAATATTGTTCGCGATATATACAAACACATATCTATCTATCTATCTATCTATCTATATATATATATATATATATATATACGTATGTGCGTGTGTGTGTATGTTTGTTTTAAATGGACTTTTATCCGAGATTATTTCTTATTACATCTTATTAATATAAATATTATTTTTAGTGGATGTACAGTTTGAGTTGATATTCCTGTTTTATATTTTTACTTTCTTAAACGCTTAACTTAATAACAACCGGACTAGAACAAGAAGTCCTACTACAGAAAAACAAAACAAAACATATGCGTCCAGACAAGAATCGAACCTGTATACTTCTAGAAGCGGTTTGTCTGATGACAAAAGGGGATACGGGTTTAAATTTTTGTCGTGAGTCAAAATCTTTGTTTCGTAGGACTGCTCGATCTAGACCAGTTGTTATTAATTTCATTTCATATGAAAATGTAAGAAAATGGATAGCACATCTGAGTTGAAGAAAAAAATAATGACAACATCAAAATATTGAGTTTTCATACTACATTAAACAAAAGGTTAGGAAGGAAATACCCTTCTGTTATAAAATTCGTATAACGTTAGTAGTTCTGGTTAATAATACTGTAAAGAAACAGTGGAACAAAATGTCGAGTGAAGAACAGGTTTAATCACATGATATACATGGATTAATAGTACGGTGGAGTAATGGATAGCGGCTCAGATTGTGGAATCGGAGAGCAGAGTTCGAATCCATTACATTCCCTTACGTGATAATACCTCTTGGAAAGGTATGAATCCTCTTCTTCTCCCTCCCAAATAGCAGGACAGAACCTTGGGTGGCAACTGGTCTACTAGTGAGAAAGAAATGGCAACCAACTGCGGAAAAAAATCGTCAGTCATGTATCACGCGTGGCACATAAGTGACTGAGTGAATAGGGAACACCTTAGTTCAGTGCGACAAAGCGTACGACTCAACGCTACGCCTAGCGACGATTGATTTTGCGAGCAGACGTTCTATTCATAACGGATGTGTATATTCCACTATTAGTATAGAAACGGCATTCTAAATACTAGAAGAGCTATGATAGTTATTAGAGTTGATAAATCCATTTTCATGAGAAACGCATTTGAGAGGCAGGTTTTATAAATTTCAAACAACAATAATTCTCTCAGTTCGGTCAATGAATGTCGAATGTTTCCTTATAAAGAAACGGTTAATATCGTTTCTGGATTTCTCTCATTTCTTTATCCACTAGACTTTTAATCTCTTTAGAAACGTCACAATTGGACGCTATTTTTTTTTTTGTTTTTCATTTTGATTTAAGCGAACACTGAGACTTTCACTATTCGTCAGCAACCGTCTGTTTCGGGAGTCAATGGCGTAGAACAGAACGTTACAAGACTGGGCGGGGGTTATGGAGATGTACGTCAAGATTCCGATCTCGTCTTTGAGTTTAAAGTAAAGCATACATTTGGTACCAGCTGTAGGAGTTGCCGGAAAGAGACTTTCACCATTCAGTTCATTTATCATTTTTTTTTTGTAATTCATCCGATAGTCGCGATATTAGTAAAATGCTGTCAGTGGGTCGTAGGTGCTTCCAAGATATTTCTGTTTACTCCCATTTCTTTCCAGTCAATTTTCCAGAAGATACTTTTCAGGCATGCTGTAAAGAATTTAGATGAAATCGTATCCCTTTTGCCTTGGTTCTTTGTAAAAGACAAAATAACATTATGCACACATACACACTAATAAATAAAAAGACCACACATACATACACACATAAACAATAAATCATTTAATAAAAAGGAAGAGAGAAAGAAAGAAAGAAAGAAAGAAAGAAAGAAAGAAAAGAAAAAGCAAGTAAAAGCAAGCAAGCAAAAAAGAAATAAATAAAGAAGGAATGAAAGATAAAACGAGTAAAAGCAAGCAAGCAAAAAAGAAAGAAAGAAAGAAAGAAAGAAGCAAGGATAGATAAAGCGGGTAAAAGCATGCAAGCAAAAATGAGAGAAAGAAAGAAGGAAGGAATGAAAAAGGAAGTAAAAGAAAGCAAGCAAAAATGAGAGAAAGAAAGAAGGAAGGAAGGAAAAAGGAAGTAAAAGAAAGCAAGCAAAAATGAGAGAAAGAAAGAAGGAAGGAATGAAAAAGGAAGTAAAAGAAAGCAAGCTAAAGAGAGGGAGAGAGAGAAAGAATGAAAGAAGGAAAGAAAGAAAAAAACTAAGTAAAAGAAAGCAAGGAATAAAAGAACGAAAGAGCAAGAAAGAAAAGAAGAAAAAGAAAGAAAAAATATTCCTTTGCCTCATTCAAAATGTAAACACAAAACATTATGGATATATATATATATATATATATATATATAAGTGTAAAATATAAGAGACTCGGATATAAGAAACCTGGATATAAGAGAGATTTTCTCTGGTCCCAAATTAGAGCCTGTGTTAATGTATATAAAATAGACCAAACCCGATATAAGGAAACCCGGATATAAGAGAGCTCCGGCCCCGACAATTCTCTTATATCCAAGAAAGAAGGAAATAAATAAACAAACCAGGCATACAACACACAACACACACACACGCAATAAATCATTTAATAAGAAAGAAAAAAATAAAAGAAAAAGAAGGGAAAAAGGAAACAAGAAAGAAAGAAAAAAGAAAAGGGAAGCGTGACGGCAATCAAATAAAAAAAGAGTAACTAGCAAATGAAAAAGAAAGAAAGAAAGAAAGAAAGAAAGAAAGAAAGAAACAAAGAAAGAAAGAAAGTAATGACGCCATGCGGTTATTGTTAAATGTTCCGGATGGGTAATGCTAGATACGAAAACCTTATAAGCAAATTTCCGGGGAGGTGAGATGGGGCAGACGGGGACACGTTGTAGGTAGAGTCGGACGAGGTCGAGGGTGAGAGGTAGAATGTGATGGACGAGATAGAATTGATAGTAAATGGGTCTGCAAGTGAAGTGTCAATGGGAAGAAATTAAAAACCAGTGGTTTATTCTCCCTTACATAGGATTCTTACATCCTCCCAAAACACAAGCTCACAAGTGCGCGCATACGCACACACACACACACACACGCGCGCGCGCGCGCACAAGACATCACGTTTTCACATGAACGCATATATCTATATATATAACTAAAAATTAAATGCTGAATAAATGCGTAAACAAGCGTACAATAAATATACGTGAAAAATATTCAAAGACTTACCTATTATATACATATGACAAAAACATCCCTGATTTGAAATCCCGCAAACCAAACGGTTGTAATATAGATATATAGATAAAACAAGTAAGCACACAAGCAGAGGAGCGCTCTCCAAGTCTTCACGTTAGGAGATGATAAGCTAGGGTAATTAATTTGATTTATGATACCCACTTATCCTGAGAGATTTCAAAGCATTTTCCTTTCACACAGTTTTGTCTTTCTTCCATTTTAAAGTAAGGAAACCAAAGAGAGTGTGCGCTTTTCCGGCGAAATGCGTCTTTAATAAAATTTTCCACTTTGTCTGATCGTATTCACATTTGTTTCAGAGACTAATGAAAAGAAGAAAATATGTTCATGAGTTTATTTTAAAAGTGTGTATGTGTGTGTGTATATATATATATATATATATATATATAAATATAGCGTATTTTCAAGGTATTTTAAAAAAACGCTGAGGCTGAAAAACGAAAGAAATAAAAGAAAGAAAATTCTAAAAAAAAAAAAAATCAAAGAAATACAACGACACATTCACCCATGCGTCCCTGTTATACTTCGCTGGGTATTGCTTACATTAAAAGTCCGATTTTGTTTGTACGGGGCAATGGCATACAAGTCAAGGGCAGAAGGGCTCCCACGTTGCTAGTAAACAGAGGATGTTTAAGTTTGTGGCTCGGCTCCAGGAAGGTTTATAGTCTTGGAAATAAATGGGTCTGCAAGTACTGAGGTTACATCATAAAAAGGCTGAATTAGATGGTTTTATTATAGTGTAATGACTCAACATACAAATCCACATCCCTATCAGTCAAGCCAATTAGGTGACCATTCAAGCTTACTTGAGTCTGGGCGTTGCCTTACATTCGTCTTGGAAGACGCACACTTATTTTTCAGAGTATTTTTTAGGAAAAAAATGTATGCTTGTAAATGCGTAAAAAACGATATTAAATACACCTCCAGCAAGGAGGAAATGCCACCTATAGTATCAGAGGGTTACAAAAAGTGGAGGAGAAAAAGACTGCGTAACAGGAACGGAGGAAATATAAATATAACGGAGTTCAAGAAGATAGAAAATGGCGATTGACATTACATTTAAACTTTTGAAGATTATAGTTACATTAACTTAATTAAACAGAAAAGTGTGATACCTAGATGCTTATCTAGTATCACGATTTTCAAAGCATTTTACCTTTCAAAAAGTTTTTGAGCTTTGGTTCCAAATTTTTGTAAAAAGAAGAGGAAACCAAACGTCACTGAGAAAGCGACTTTTCCGAGATGCCAAATGCGTCTTTAATAAAATTTTCCTTTGTTTGATCGAATTCAGATTTGTTTCAGAGATTATTATGTTATTCAAGACATACCCATGTTTTTTTTGCTACCTGACCTATGTTCATGACTTTATTTTAAAGGAGGTAACAGTTTGTTTTTAAATATATAAAATCATTTAATACCTGTTACTAACCATTGCTTGAAGAAGTACAACGCATAGAATTGAAACATGAAAGCTTTTAATATTGGAAAAGAAAATTCTTTTAAAAAAAAATTTTATTCTCAAAAAATAGTAATACATTCTACCATTGTCCCTCACATTTTGGCGCTACGTAAATGCTTAACAGAGGATTTTAGTCCCATTTTGTTTGTACGGCAAAATGGCATATATATATATATATATATATATATATATATATATAGTAAACATATATATTTAAGTTTGTGGTCGGAGGTGAGAATATTTATAGTCAGTTAATAATTTTATATTGAAAAGTACTGAGGTTACAAACATATAAAAGGGCTGAATTAGATGGCTAACATTATCCAGTATTATGTCTGAACATACAAATACATCCCTATCAGTCAAGCCAATTAGATGACCATTGTGATTACTTGAGTATTTACATTACCTGTTATCCCTTCGTCTTGTCAGATTCACAATGTTTCAGCCGTTTTTTAGGAAAAAATCTTCTTGATGATTGGAAAACGATATTGAAACCTCCAGCAAGGATGAATTGAACAATTACTAAAATATTCATCTACGAAACTTTAGGGTTACAGGGAGTGAGATAGAGAGTAAAGACTTTAGAAGGAACCGAAGCCAAATCAAACTGGGAACAAAGGATAAAAGCTGAACCTGTTCAAAAGATAGGTAAAATTCATCGATTGACAAACTATTTAAACTATATATATATATATATATATATATATATTCAACAGTAAAAAGTGTGAGACCTAGATGCTATATCTAGTATATATATAAATTCATGTAAAAGGATACCAGGGAAAAATATATTTTGAACAGTTGGTATGAAAATAATTTAAAAAGACAGGCTCAAATATCAGTTTGTTTAGAAAGCGACAGATCAGTAAGAAAATTTCAGTTTGCGATCGATCATATTACAGATCCTTCTTTTGTTTTCTCAAATCTCGATTGTACAGCAGGAAATTATTATTAAAAATGTTATCCTGATTATTCAAGACATACCCACATTTTTTTTTAATTCTGTATTAAAGACATTTTTTTCTGTTTAACGTTCTTTTTATAGATAACAGTTTTTTTTAAATTTCTGTTTATAAAAATAAACAGTTTAATCACCTTTACTAACCATTGTCCTGAAGAATTTTCACAAAATATTCGTTCTTTGAAACATTCGAAAGCTTTTACGAAACCGTCATTTTCTAAAATATTTTTTATTATAATCTTTATAATAAAAATTTATTATAAACTACATTTCCATGAATCTCGTACATTCATCACTGCTCTGGCGTATCAAATGTAAACAAATGACGTCATATATTAAGAAATGGACAAAGTCCGACAATTTATTTATTAAAGACATTTTTTTTATGTTTAACGTTCTTTTTTATAGATACAAGTATTTAAGTAAAGATTCATGGAAGATTGAAATTTATAAGCAGTAAATTCGACCTTGTCTACCGAACGCTTCTTTGTGGCCGATCGGCAAGGCACGTCAGCGTAAATGACGGTTCCGTATAGGATGCAGGTTCGAATCCTGTCAAAGAACGAATATTTTCTATGAAAATTTCTCGGACATTCAGGCCGGTAAATGTTATTTAATACTGTTTATTATAAACAGAGCATTTACTTAAACATTTATCCTCAATAAATGTTTAAAACAATCTTTCTTTCTTCCTTTCTCTCTCTATTTGTAATAAACGGCCCCTAAAGCCTAGCCAACCCAGCCCAATTTCTTGTGTTTATATATATATATATACAAATAAAGAGAAAAAACAGATTAAGAATTCACATTTCTTTAGCATTTATTCTTTTAAAAAGGGCTCTATACAACGTACAGCATAATATCTGATTGGTCAATAATATTTGATTGGTGTTTTGATTGGTCAAACAGGGGTTACCCATAAAATTTTGAAATTTTCTCCCCATTCCTTAAACCTTTAATAAAACACCATTCTTTTTTTAAAAGCAAATCATTTTCATCAAAAGTTACCCAATATCTCTTGAGAATGGAACAAATTTAAAGTTCTGAAACATAGAAATTTCCGTGTCGCGATGTAAAATCTTACAATTACCATTACTATCCACATTCCGTTCGTGATCCCTACAATCTGTTCAAGTCCAGGTTCAAACGTTATCTTCCCCACATATCCCTATAAGCTAT
>CAHIKZ030000080.1:2845000-2925000 GCA_903632075.3 Acanthosepion pharaonis | reverse complement strand
AAGGCCCTCCTTCCTAATTATGTGTCCCAGAAACTTCAGCTGCCTCTTTCTGATGTTAAGTATACGCCTTCACCTTCTTTTCAACCTCTCTAAGACCTCATCGTTGCTCGCACGCTCGGTCTATGATATCCTTAGCATCCTTCTGTAGAACCACATATCCGTTGCTTCGAGTCTCTTCTTCATCTTTGAGGAAATAGTTCAACATTCGTTGCCGTAAAGAAGGACAGATGTCACGTAACAGCTCAGTATTCTTTTCTTTGTTACCAAAGAAATCCTCCCGTATGGCAATACTCCGCCCAGCTTTTGGAATGTGTCCTTAGCCATCCCAATACGTCTACGGATCTCAGTGTCAAAAGGCTTCCTAGATATTTAAACTTCCGCGTCTGCTTGAGTCTATTATTCCCGACCTGCAATATTACTTAAGTGTTATTTTTTATTTTCATTTTTTAGTGGATACTCGCATTTGAGTAGACACTCCTTTTCTTTATTAAACAGTGTATTTATTTGTTTTCACCTACCGGCCTGAATACTTATTGGAGAAAAATATGGGCTTGCTGGCAGGATATGAACCTGCATTGCCCTAGGGGAAACCGTCATTAGATCTGACGTGCTTTAGAAGTCTCGGCCACGAAATCCATTAATGGTCAACTAAAGGTGAATAGTGCCTTTGAACACAGATTTTTTTCTCTAACTCTCGAAATAGACATATCTCCTCGATTTCGTATCCTGACGCAAACAAAGCAATTTCTAAAGAAAGTGATGTTTTTATAATTTTATTTATTAATCAGATTGATTTTATTGGTTAAACGTCATTTTTAAAAAAGTTTAACTACTACTACTACTACTACTAATATATATATATATATATATATATATATATATATATATACAATATATGATTGATTGGTATACGATATATATATACACAAGTATATGATTAGTATATATTGTTGGTTATTGGAATAAATTCCAATAACCAACAATTACTATTCTGAAAAGAGTGCTCAATGCAGAGTAGAGCAGATATAATTATTTATTTAAAAATTATAACATAAATATGTTATAAAATCACTACAAAAATAGCCATTTTGTTTCAACATCTCCCGTGTCTTAACTTCATCACTTGATAAGACACCGGAGGTGTTGAAACAAAATGGCTATTTTTGCTGTGATTTTATAACATATTTATGTTATATATATATATATATATATATATATATATATATATATATATATATATATAGGTGAAAAATGTAGGTATACAGTAATGAAAAACAAAGCGTGCACACGCAGTATTGCAATAATCATGCAAACATATAAATCATAGCATACCAATAATAAACATATCAATACCGCAAATATTAAAACAGTTTGTTTCCGTCACTGATACACGAATCTTGACCTGCAAAACATTTATCATTATTTATTAATAAATAATTAATATTTATGATTACAATAAATGTATAATAATAACAATTATGAAAATAAAAATATTAAAAATGAATTCTAGTACTGAATGAATCCTCGAACCACTATTGTAATAATGGTATAACACGTACTGTATACCTGTATATATATATATATACATATATATATATATATATATATATATATATATATATATATATATATATTATGAAAAACTTGGTAATCCGTATGGGTAATCCTGAGGAGGATGAAATCCTGAGAGCTCAATGTAAATCCAGAGCTAATACATTAAATCATTATAACGGAACCTTAAAGTGGTCTGTTTTTTTTTATTAATATATATATATATATATATATATATTATATATATATATATTACGAGATTGTAAAATGAATATCGCGCTACACAAAAGCTTATATGTTTCAATTCTATGATTGTACTTCCTCAGGCGATAGTTGTACCAGTTACGAACAATTGTCTGAGGAAGTACAATCATATAAAAAGAACGTATAAACATAAAAATGTCATAAAATAATTGTCGGACTTTACCCATTTTATAATGTATGACGTCATTTGTTTATATTTGGATACGCATCGAGCAGATATGAATGTACGAGAGAAAATCGTGGAGAATTGTAGTTTGAAACATGAAAGCATTTATGTAAAATGTTTTTATTATAATCTCGTATAATAAAAATATTATAATAATATTTTGTTCTACTTTGTATTAAGCACTTTTTAAAAAAGTAAATGCTACGGACTGTGGATTTTACTCCATTTTTCTTTCTTTTATATATATATATATATATATATATATATATATATATATATATATATATTTGAACTTTATTTCGATCCTTCATATTGCTTCTGCTCCTTACCTATGATTAATTAATGATGAACATGTCATTTTCGTTTATGATTGATTTCATCACGATTTTTCTGTTAAGCTTGAGAGTAATTATGCATTCTTATTGCTGAAAGTAAAGTCCAATCGTGTTCTAAAACCTCAGAGAACTCCAGTAAGATATCTTTAATCCTTTCTAAGATACAACGATTCGGAGCACAATCTGGACAATTTTGCTGTTACACTCTGTATGCGTTACATATTGTTGGAGGTAACTAAGGGAGACATTGCTCGAGTTACGTAACATCTCACCAATGGAATACGGAGGGGATGAGGCTGGCGTGGCATGGCGGGTATTAACCGTGAGGGTTAGAACCGAAAACGATCACATATCTTATTTATCAATGAAATATTGAAGCTCGCACGTTGCCCTTGGCCCCCGTAGCTATTTTGTGCCTCGCCAAGATAGTTACCAGCGCAGCATGTGCATGCAACTTGCAGCTTGTAATAACCAATTTAGATTTGAATACAATTGACAACCAGGTACTAGAAAGACATTCAACAATGACCAGGGATACAGCTGCTTTATAACGTAAAGTGCTACGTCTAACGAACACCACCATAAAACCAATGACATATTTTCTTCTAAGTGCCGTGACCATTCAGGATGTTGGCGATCATGGCTCTCCACAATTTGCTGTATTCTGTTGCTCTTAAATTTTATCTTCCTGCTATCAAGCTCGCTAGGTAGGTTATGTGTTGTTTACCGCTGTCCTTCTTGCTTTCTGACCCGTGAGTATCAAATTTTCCAAGCCCTCTTTCCTCATTATATGTCCCAGAATCATTAACTCCCTCTTCCTGATGTTATGCAATTATTATAGAGAATGAATGTTTTGATGTATCTGTTTAATAAATATTACTCGTTATATATGGAATCATTAGAAGGGATAAAAGGTTTGATGTATTTATTTAAAAAACGCTACTCGTTATATATGTAATCATTAGAGAGAATGAAATGTTTGACCTATTTTTTAATAAATCCTAATTATATATATATATATAATTATTAAAGAGAATGTAAGTTCTGAGGCATTTGTTTAAAAATTGTTGATGCATTTGTTTAGTAAATAGTATTTATTTATTTAATTTTATTTATTTGTTTAGTAAATGGTATTTATTTATTTAATTTTATTTATTTGTTTAGTAAATGGTATTTATTCATTTAATTTTATTTATTTGTTTAATAAATGGTATTTATTTATTTAATTTTATTTATTTGTTTAATAAATAGTATTTATTTATTTAATTTTATTTGTTTAGTAAATAGTATTTATTTATTTAATTTTATTTATTTGTTTAGTAAATGGTACTTTTTTATTTAATTTTATTTATTTGTTTAATAAATAGTATTTATATATTCAATTTTATTTATTTATTTAGTAAATAGTATTTATTTATTTAATTTAATTTATTTGTTTAGTAAATAGTATTTATTTATTTAATTTAATTTATTTGTTTAATAAATAGTATTTATTTAATTTATTTATTTGTTTAGTAAATAGTATTTATTTATTTTATTTCATTTATTTGTTTAATAAATAGTATTTATTTAATTTTATTTATTTATTCAGTAAATAGTATTTATCAAATGCACAAATAAATGTTACTAGCACTACCATAGGTTACCTAATCGTCTCCTTTTAACATATCCGTTGCAAACATTTTCTATTTACTTCTATAACTAGCAGCTAATAGCATATTTTGAACTTAAAATGGCGCAGAGTCAAATCGATAATCGTTAATCTAAACGCATTCAAACTATAATAGCAAAGTTCAAAAGATAATTTGATGTGTCTAATTATATCTCATCTTAGCGATTCAATTTAGGATGCGTGTAGAAGCGAATGAAGTTTAAGAGAAATTGTCTCTTGGTGCCTAATAACCGAAATCTCTATGAAATTGTTATGTAAAGCTTTTAATAAATTTCTTCTTCTTAGTGGTTTTATGAAATCGGATTTCTTCCTGGAAATCTTGAATTGCATTCATAAAGCAAATAATATCTCAATAAATTCTTCATTGCAATAAATTTTCAATGCATTTCTATCACACAAGTCACGTAATTTTATAACAAAGATTTTAAAAATGGTAAACACCGGAAGTCGTTTACTCTAGAATTTGTATATGCTTTCCTGTGTGTTTCATTTGTTAGAGAATTTCCGATTTATTTTCATCGTAAATAATTTATTATTCAATTTTATTGTAGACTGTTTCCATATTTCTGCTTGAAAACAGGAAATACATTTTTGCAGTGAAGGGATTTTCTACCATAAAACATTTTCAATGTATTTCTGTAGCAAACATTTTATTTTAATCGTAAATAATTTCTTATTCATTTTTATAGTGAATTATATTTATATTTTTTTCGAAATAAAAAATTCATTAAAGAGGTGAAAAATTTTCAGAGATTTTCTGTCACGGGGCAATGTATTTCAGCAAAGTATTTTAAAGAAATCGTTTATTTTAATTGTAAATAATTTGTAGTTCGTTTTCATATTAAACTATTTTCACATTAAGTTTTTCAAACTAAAACCTTCGCTTCTCAAGTGAAGGATTCTCAGAAAGCATTTTCATTGTTTACATTGTTTACCTTCGCACTAATATCCTCATCTTTGTTGTCGTTATTACAATATTTCGGCCGCTATGTTCTCTGGTCTTCTTCAGGTGTCTGTTCATCCACGTAATCTTCGGGGAATTTTGGAGTGAACTCTTTATTTAATCTACACATTGAGATTGATCTCATTCCGCTATCTATTTTCGCAGATTAAATAAATGGCCCGGATCGAGAGACACCTGAAGAAGGTGGGAGAGAAAAACGACAGAAACGTTGGGATAATAGCAAAAAATATATTAGTTCGAATCGTTGGCGGAGTGGGTCTAAAAACATTTGTTGCCAGGAGACAAAGGGTGCCCCACCAAAACTACGATGCTATTATTTAATCTTCATAACGAATAAATCAAATTTTCAAAACATATATATGGAAAAAGGGTAAAATTAATTATTTTTTGTGAAAAAAGTTTATTTCTTTGTACTTACAGTGTACATGTCCCGTACATTTTACTGGCAGAATATAATACAGAATTTCATAATTTAATTTTTTATTTATTTTTAACTTTATGCAATTGGGTGATATTCGTAAATAGTTTACAGCACAATTTACACATTAGCAGATAGTTCAAAAGCACACTAAAGCATTTCATGTAGTCCGCCATATTAAGAGCAATCGTTTGTGTTCTTTAGATGATCTTACAATAATTACTTCTGCATCCAATACAATTCTTTTCCAATGGATAGCAACATATATGATTTCAAATTCTCCTCAGCAAATTTTTTAACCTTGTCTTTATGATGTTTAGCTTTGAAAATGTCCTCTTACTGGAGTAACAGATAGTGCGCAGATGACTTTATAAAGATCTTATTTCCTTTTTATTACTAAAAGAGTTGTGTGTGATACTTTATTTGATATAGGTAGCCCACTCCATCAGGAAAAGCTGACACCTTGGCCACATCGCTACTGGACGGAATGCAAATGGCGATAATTCGTTATCCTAGAAATTTAGACACATTTTCTGTTTTTCTGGAGCCAATATTTGCCGACACATTTTAACGGCAATATATTCTCATCGTATTTCTACACAAAATAAATTAAGCTGTATTAGTCATGTTGCAATGGTTTACATGCTGTTTCTTCAATTTTGTGAGTTTTCGTGCCTTCCAGTTCGTGAAAGTCTAGTGGTGTTTTGAACAAGAGTGGAGTTTTATCGGTTGTTTAGGATTGGGTTTCTGCTTCCTTCTAAAATCTACTTCAACTCTATACTTCCAACGTTACCGTTTCAACTTTGAAATTTTATTTTCTAATTATTTTTTTTTATCCTCAATAGGAGCAGATAGGTCCAGCTATCGTCCGGTTTACACTCCTTCTTTTTGTACAAGAGTAGAAGTTTATCCCTTGTTCCCTGTTTAGGATTGGGTTTTCGTTTCCTTCTAAATTATTTTCATTGCCTTTCACTCCTAGTATCCTCTGTCGTCTTAGTGTCATTTTTGCCTTGCTTGGGGTGAATTGATATAAAAGAAGAAAACAAAAAACAAAAACAAAACTGAAATGGCTTTTAGAAGGATTTTGCTAGATTCGCCTAAACTCTCTTCTTTCGGAGTAGTATCAGGACGTGCTGGTCACAAAGAAGAAATCGAGATACAAAGAAAATTCGGGCCCCTAATGTTCCTAAAGCTAATGGCGGGAAGTGACGTTTAGTATACAAACCAGGAATATCAAATACGGATCGCGATGACGCTTAGTATACAAATCAGGAATATTAAATACGGATTGCAGCCCAATTTTATTTTAAAATTATTATTATTATTATTTAAATTTTAAATATTTTTAAATGCGTAGTAGTCACAAATGAATAAATAAACAATAATGAATCCTTTTCCCATAATGCAACATAAATAAATAACAGGAAACCAAAAGGATATTTTGGAATTCTGTGATCAAGTTCAGCTGATTAACTCTCTTCTTTTCATCGCATGTCATTGCTGGTGTCGGGTGGTACTTTATGATTTCATGAACTTGAATTCAGAGATGAAATCAAAATGAAAAACAAACGACTACAGACTCTTACGATACTTTCGAGCCACAAAACCAATCTCCACTACTAGCATATTAAAGCTAATAGTCAAAAGAGAAAACCTGACTTCGCCTTTTCTGTATTCCCGTTGCAATGAAGAAGACATATTGCTTCCGTCTGTGCTTGTGGACTCTTAAACCCCTACGAGCCAGAGGAACACTTTACGAATGCATATTAATAGAGGTTTTAAAACAGTTTATCTAATCATTAATCGTTAATCTGCTCTTACGGATGATCTGCCCCTGTGCTACGGCTGGTATTTATTGGCCTGCAAACATATATTGAATGACAGAAGACAAAAACAAACAAAAGGAAGACTTGAATAAAAAAATGTATTGCCATGTTTATTTTTGTTAGAGAAAATACATCGACAAAAATAAGGTTACGATGCGCTAGGATCTAGTTGCATGTTCATGTAGAGGGTGAGAAGAGCGTTGTCCTGAGAAGGACAGTTTTGTTGTCGCTGAGGATCATTGTTCTGAAAAAGACTGTTTTATAATCGCTGTAGAGGGTTGTCCTGAAAAGGACAGTTTTGCAGTTGCTGAAGACTGTTGTCCTGAAAATAATGTTTTTTGTAATTGTTGAATATAGTTGTCCTGAAAAGGACGATTTTGTAGCTGTTGAAAAGTGTTGTTTTGAAAAGGACATTTTATCGCATATCTTTGCTACTGGCGGAGATGACTGGCTGGAACTGGAGGCCCGCTGAAGATGGATGACTGGCTAGAGCTGCGGTTGATGGCGAGCTGGAGATGATGATGATGATGGCTGAAACTGCTGTTGATGATGGCTAGAGCCGTGGCCCAGCTGTCCGCTGCTGGAACAGATACTACACTTCATCTTCGGCGCTGAATGCTGCTTTTCGAGTTTTTAGGTCTTTTTATAGGTCTTTTTATATTCTGAATCAGTTTTACAACAGTAGTTGGTTCTTGAAGATTAATCTTCTTTCGGTTGTTTTTTTTTTTTTTTTTTAATGGGAGCGTACCGACAAGGTACGATACCTAGATCCAGAATCGAAACTGTATTCTTTCTTTCAAGCATATTTGGAGGACGTAATAATCACAAAATAGCGGAAATTGTTTTGTAAATTCAGTTTAAAGCATCAATCACTTGATTAACAATTGGTTGATGCTGCTCGTTACTGAAAATCATAAAATCAACCATGATTTATCAGAAGTAAAAGAACAGACAAAGAAGAAACATAATTTATCTCAAGAACTGTATGCCTATATTTTGTACCATTTCTATCTTCCTCAATGAACTCTTACTTGTAAGGACTGTATACAGTAAGTCCCCGACTTACGACAATCCAGATCAACAACGATTCGTGGTTACGACGCATTCGCCATCAGTCTTGTTTCGACTTATGCCATTTGCCTCGTACATACGATGCAAACAGAATTATTCTCTTTTATTTTTTTGTACTGTATACGCACTCATGTTCACCACTGAACTTCGTTTGCTGTGTTTTTATGTACCTTAAAACATGTACATATGTGTATACATAGTGAGTTTCCATGTAAGAGATAAGAAGACATTTTCTTGTTCAACTATAAGTTTGCTGAATTCCCGATAAAAAAAATATTTTCTTCTCCATATTTTTTGCTGCTTCCGAATACTGCAGGAGAGACAAGATCTTACGCTTCGTCATCTCATCTATTGAAAGCCAATGAAAAGGCAATAAATATACAAGCAGCTTAAAATAGTTTCATTTCATTATATGTATTGTATTTATATCCTCCATGTGTTTTTTTTAGCCCTAATTATGTTAAGAAATGTCATAGAAATGTGTTGTTATGTCATAGCTTATTACTTTACTATTAACTTAGCGTAGGTGAGAAACGTAGGACTACTTATTCATAGAAAATAGCCGGTACGTTCCGACTTACACGGAAGATCGCGTTACGGCGCATCACAGGAACAAAACTCTGTCGAAGACACCCTGAAGATATATATATATATATATATATATATATATATATATATATATATATATATATATATTAAGTCACATTTTGAATTAGGTGTGAAAGGAAAAAATCCAATCAGTTTGGAAGAGAAATAAATAAAATTAAAAGCGAAGTATTTCCTCAGCGGATATTTGAGTAATCAATCCCCACCACCACCAGTTTAAGAAAGTAATTAACGAAGTCGACGGCATTGAACAAAAAGGCGTCAAGGCGAAGAAGAAGAAAAAGAAAAAGAAAAAAATAGGTAGATAGAAAAAAGAAAGAGAGAATGAAAGAGAGGAAGAATAAAACAAAAAGGGACGGGGAGAAGAAAGAAAATAACTGTAGTGGGAGGGGAAATAAATAAAATAACTGACCTCGATTAGTTTCACATTCGCTGTGCATTTTTATCCAATTTAGCGTTACATTCTAAGAATTTGAACTTTACCTGTGTTACGTATTTGCACCGACGCAACTTAGACAATGCAAGTTCTAAGGAATTAATGTATTTATTTTTAATCCGATATTTTTATTGCTTCAAACGTTATTATAGTGGATACTCGTATTTGAAATAGACGCCCCATTTTTATTTATTGAACAAACCTTACCATGTCTATCCATCGGAATATTCGAGAAATCTTAGTAAAGAGAATTTGTTCGACAAATATCGAAAATCTGTCCCCATTTGTAAGGGCATGTTTTACCGATCACGAACGTCACGGTAAGCAAAGCTTTATTTTCCCTTTTAAAAGAAACATGTCCTCTTCACACAGCTTATTTCTCAGTTTCATACCCGAAACTTAAAAAGACCAATTTTTAAAGGGTTAATGTATTTATTTTTAATCTGATATTTTTATTACTTCAAACGTTATTAGTGGACACTCATGTTTGAAATAGACGTCCCATTTTCTTAATTAAGATTTTTAGAATGTGCAGGCAGATAAATATAATACATAATGCTTAAAAAAAGAAAAAGAAAAAAGCTGTCTATATAAAATATAAGTAACATACACACACAAACACACGCACATACACATATATTCTAAGTGATAGAAATTTTGGGGGATTTGAATAATCATTCATAGGAATTCAACGAATCTAGAAGAATTCTCAACAGAATGTAAAAAGCACTGGACGGACGTTTCGACCTTTTTGGGACTCTTCAGCAATGCGCATTCACTACCGAGTATCGAACCTAGAGCGTTACGATACAAAATTTCGTTTCATGAGCAGATATGATCGATCGAGAAAAATCGTCGAAGATTGTGTGTTTATAAACAATATTTGAACTTTGCTAACAAGACGCTTCTCTGTAGTTGAATGGTACTGCATGCCAGATCAAATGATTGTTTCCGTATAGGAATACAGATTTGATTCCTGTCGGAAAACGCATATTTTCGAAGATAATTCAGGCCGGTAAATGTAATTAATATTGTTTAATTAGAAATAAGAGCATCTACTTAAATTAATTGTATCTACAAAAATAACGTATAAACAAAAAATACATTAAATAATTGTTGGTTTAATCCATTTCTTATATATATATATATATATATATATATATATATATATATATATATATATGAAATAGACTAAGTCCGACAATTATTTTAATATATTTTTTGTTATACGTTATTTTTTATAGATACAAATATTTAAGTATATGCACTGTTCATAATAAACAGTATTGACAACATTTACCGGCCTAAATGTCCGAGAAATTTCATAGAAAATGTGTCTTTCCACAGGAATCGAATCTGTGTCCTAAACGGAGCCGTCATATAGCCAGACGTGCTATACCATTTAGCTACAGAGAAAGAATTCATGGGAAATTTGTAGTTTAAAAACAGTAATTTCACCTTGCAAACCAGATGCTTCCTCTGTAGCTAAATGTTATAGCACGTCAAGCTATATGACGGCACCGTTTAGGATACAGGTTCGATTCTTGTCGGAGGGCACATGATTTTTATGAAATTTCTCGGACATTCAGGCCGGTAAATGTTGTTAATTATTATAAACAGAGCATTTACTTTATCTTTTGTATCCATAAAAATAACGTATAATAAAAAATACATGTATATATTTCTAAAGACGTAATAAATTTTTATTTATTAATTCGATAGATTTTATCACTTTAAACGTTATTTTAGGGAATACCCATAATTGAGTAGACGCTTTGTTTATTTAATTGATTCGAACCTGCATCCCCCTCCCTGGAAGGAGAAACCGTCATTAGATCCGACGTGTTTATATCGACTCAGTCATGAAGGACATTGCCAATCAAGTTAGCCTGAATAGTTCCATTTTAAATTTAACTGACAAGGTCTGTCTGCTTTTTTTTTATTGTATTTTTTTAATTTTCCAATAAGTTGTTTTATATTCGGATCAAAATTGGGAATAAAATGTCCGAAATTCATGTTTGTTCTGTTGTTTTTGTTCTTCAGGCAGTTCGAAAATTGAAATAACACGGTTAAAAATTAAGCAGATATACCTTGTCGATTAAATTTAATCAAACTTAAATACTTTCTGCCGAAATATACTTTATTTAAACACACACACACACATTTTTCATTTCACAGTTAAAAAAATTTAGCTTTCAGATGAACACAACAATTTTGTCTTAGGAATAAAAAAAGCACTCTGATGATAACATTGTGCTAATGTCGAAAGTACTCGGAATAAGTGAATATGTATCAACATGGTAATTTTCTCTCTTCCTTTATTAAGGATACTGAGAAGGTTGCTTTTGAATATGAGAGGATCGTATTGAAAATAAGTAGACAAAACTTGTCTAAATTATTAAATGAGACAAATCTTAATATATATATATATATATATATATATATATATATATGAGATTAATTAATGACAAGATACTGCTTTACTTTCTTTGTTGACTTCCGGGTCATGTAATTTAATAAGAGGGTACTTGGGCAGCAATCTCTCTTTTACACACATTTATTAAATTACATGACCCAGCAGCCAATAAGGAAAGTATCGTCGTATCTTGTCAGACGTTTTTAATGAAACTTTTATAAAAGAGGGATTGCTATAGAAAAGCACAATTATATATAGAGAGAAAGATATTAGATTACGCACACAAATGATTTCATTGTAGTGGTGAAGGCTTGTAGAACATCAGCCGCACTTCTTGGAAGAACTGATTATCCCTCCTGATATTTTGCTAGCACGCTGCCTAAGCTCACTGGAATGTCAAAGTCTAAAGACAGTATATGTATTTAGAGACAACCTTTACTCCATTGAAAGACACGGACAGAATATATATTTTTTCTTCCCAGAGAGGTCAGTCTAACCTTCTATTTCATCTATAAGGCAAAACATTGATTCTTGCAGCAAGCACACACACACACACATATATATATATATATATATTCTTAGAATTTTATCTTTAATGCATCACTGAAAATATTTGATCTTTTAAGATCATTATTTTTTTATTTTAAATTAAAATTCTTTATATATTTTTCATATTAAACTGCAAAACCTTGAGATAAATTCTCTCTCTCTTTCTGCCCATCTTTTAGTCTCTCTTTAGTTCTTTTTTTTTTCTTTCTCCTTATCTTGTTTCTTCTTTTTCTTTCTCGGTCTTTCTCTCCTCTTTGTTCGCGTACGTATTTGGAAAATCTACTAACATTTCAGACGAACTACATTCCTTAGTTCCACCAGTTCTAACCTTCATGGCTAGGACCCGCCATGCCACGCCCATTGTAGCGAACGATCCTCATTCTCTTCGTATGCCATGGGTGAGATGTAAGTTCCAATTGAGCATATTCTTCCTAAGAACCGCTGCTTTCTGAAACCGACCCCTCATAGGATGCTTCTCCGATCATTGCAATCTTAACCGCCTATTCAAATCGAAGGTTAACCG
This sequence comes from Acanthosepion pharaonis, assembly GCA_903632075.3. NCBI lineage: Eukaryota > Metazoa > Mollusca > Cephalopoda > Sepiida > Sepiidae > Acanthosepion > Acanthosepion pharaonis. The sequence goes on along the minus strand of CAHIKZ030000080.1, from coordinate 2,912,203 downwards.
TTATAGTCCCTATAAACTGTTCCTCTTACTTCAAACCCCTACCTCGAGTGGCTCTCTTGGGCCTTGTACAGGGTGAACAGTATTGTAAACAGTTTTCTTACATTTTATATATATATATATATATATATATATATATATATATTTTATTGGATAGACCTGAGTTTGTACTTGGTTTCACGCTTTAGCGATCGTCAGACTGACGATCGCTAAAGCGTGAAACCCAGGGTCACAAACTCACATCTATCCAACCAAATATGTTAGCTCTATCTCTGAAATTGAGCGCTTTAATAAGTACCGCGCATATATTCATTTATATTTATATACACTTTTCACACACACACACACACACACACACACACACACACACACACACACACACACACACACACACACACACATATATGTAAGAATATACTCTTAAGGTGTGCTATATTTATGGGATAAAGTGTTCAATATCAGAGATAGAGGGTGTGTAAATATAAAAGTGAGCATTGACGTCAACACTTAGAGGCGACAGGCTGTTTCATGCTAGACGCAATCGTCAGGCAATCGTCTGGGCGATTAGCTTTGATTGTTCTGTGTGTATTGTGTAGTCCCATAAACTTGTTACAGGTCCTATCGCCGTTATTATTATTATTGTATCTTATTGTAATTATTATTCTGGCCTGACGATTGCGTCTAGCAATGAAACAGCCTGTCGCCTCTAAGTGTTGACTTCAATATTTACTTTTGTATTTATATTTATATATATATATATAGCGAGAGAGAAATGAGAAAGAGAGAGAAAGAGAAGGATAGAAAAGAAGAGAGAGAAAGAGAAAGAGGAAGAAAAAGAACGAAAGAAAGAAATTCGAAAAAAATTATTATTATCCTATTATAAATGTTTCCCTTCTTTAGTTCGTGCGATCCTTACGCCCTGCCAATAACTAATAATTTATGGACTATTCCGTTTTGTTCGCATGCAAAAACAAAACACATATCAGAGACGCTATTTGATTTCAATGAGAAAATGAAAGAAAGAAAGAAAGAAAGAAAGAAAGAAAGAAAGATAAATTTATCAATTTCAAATCTTTCCATTGGTACCCACTTCTTAAAATAAAAACCAGCGTTCATATTTTATATTCTATTGCAATATATTCGTTAAAGTTGTTAAGCTCAAATATTTAACGGTGTGACAGGGGAATTTCTACGAATATTTGAGATTATTTAATCAATAACTGAAGAATTTCTTTGAGGCATGGGCTACCAGGAATCTATTGAAATCTTTTCCAATCAATCCGAGGGCTTCAACTACAACAGGGATTGTTGATGATCTCATATACCACATTTTTGAGATTTCGATTTCAAGGTCTTTGTATTTTGATAGTTTTTTTGAAGATCTTCAAAGATACACTGCAGTCTTCAAGGATTGCCATGTCAATAAGGAGGCAATTTTTTGTTTGCGGCTTCTGATAACGATGTCTGGGCGATTAGCTTTGATTGTTCTGCGTGTATTTTAAAGCCCCATAAAATTGTTACAGACCCTATCTCCGTTGTTATTATTATTGTATATTATTATTATTGTATATTATTATTATTATTGTATCTTATTGTAATTATTATTGTATATTATTATTATTGTATATTATTGTAATTATTATTATTGTATATTATTAATATTATTGTATATTATTATTATTGTATCTTATTGTAATTATTATTATTGCATATTATTATTGTATATTATTATTATTATTATTATTATTGTGTCTTATTGTAATTATTATTATTATATATTATTATTATTGTATATTATTATTGTATCTTATTGTAATTATTATTATTGTATATTATTATTATTATTGTATATTATTATTATTGTATCTTATTGTAATTATTATTATTTTATATTATTATTATTGTATATTATTATTGTATATTATTATTATTGTATATTATTACTATTATTATATATTATTACTATTATTGTATATTATTATTGTATCTTATTGCAATTATTATTATTGTATATTATTATTATTGTATTTTATTGTAATTATTCTTATTGTATATTATGATTATTATTGTATATTATTGTAATTATTATCATTGTATATTATTATTATTGTATATTATTACTATTATTATTATTATTATTATTGTATATTATTAGGCCAGCAGACAAAATAGAAGCACAATGTGAAAAATGTTAAACATCGGAATTTTCGAACACGCCTGCGTCTTTTCCAAAAAAAATAACACAATCACAAAAAATAAACTGAAGTTAAATTTTTTGTAGAAAAAAATAGTCTAAGAAGTTGCATTACGCATGTATGTGCGCATGCGTAAATGACACGTCATTGATTTACAGACGCATTATGTATGCGTACACATACTTTTAAATCAAGCTGAATATAAGAACTATATTTGTAACATTCCTTTAAAAATCCGATTATTTATTTTGCTCTTGGAAAGTAAATGCAGATATGAATCTTTTTCAATATCAAAAATTCACACACACACACACACACACACACACACACACACACACACACATATATATATATATATATATATATATATATATATATATATATATATATACATGCATGTGAATTTTGATTTTAGGCATTTAAAACAACATATCTGGCCATATACACAATTCCTGAAAATCCTTGTTGAAAACACAACTATACTTAAACATGAAAAAAATAAACAAAAACTAAAAATTCTTGAAGCTATATACATAAAACAGTTGAAACCTAACCTGAACAAAATAAACTATGAAATCTCCACAAATATTCTTAAATGACTATAATTTATAGCAGAAGCCATTGGTTTATACCAACGGCTTCACATACTTAATACTTCTCGTTTTCACACTCGCGTGATCATGTGTGACGTCTTGAGCTGCGGTGTGATTTTCGCTTCCTGCGTCTTGTATGCACGAGTTTGTCGTTGCTTGGAAATCTTCTATGTAAACATAAACAGATTACCATTATTGTTTTGTCCGTGTATTAGTTAATATATTGTAATGTAATTGTCATCTTTGACAAAGGCTTATTTAGGTCGAAAGCTTAAAAAATATATATTGTGATTTTTTTTCTTCTTTTAATGATAATGTTATTAAGCTTATTAGACGATATGATAAGAATTTATATAAAATAAATAGACAAAACTTGTCTATATTATTAAATAAAACATGCCTCAATGAAAAAATGATGTCTAAATATATATATATATATATTACTAAAAACAGAATAAATTTATTTTTGATGTGACATTTTTGTAACTTGAAATGATATTATAGTCGACACTTCGTATTTCTATTTGTTAAGCCGTGCGCATTAATGTCTGTCGGCCTGTGCATTTGTGAAAGTAAAGAAAATGTGTTTTCTAGTAGGGATCGAATCTGTCTCCCAATTTGTACCGAAAACCATCTTTTTTATCAGGTGTGCTTTACTGCTTAGCCACGAAAAAGATCGCAGTAAGCAGACGGCGATGCTAGTTTCCCTTTTTAAGGAAAGCACATTCCCTCCACTCATATTATTTTACTCTAGCGGCCATATCTACTCTATTTTGAATCCGGAACGTAAAAAAAAACTATGTGTGTGTGCGTGCATGTGTGTGTGCGTGCATGTGTGTGTGCGTGCATGTGTGTGTGCGTGCATGTGTGTGTGCGTGCATGTGTGTGTGTGTGCGCGCGCGCGCGCGCGCGTGTGTGTGTGTGTGACAAGGTGACATCTAGAAGTATATGGAATTCAAGGCACAAGATGGCTTCTTTAGATTACACACAACGAAAAAATTGATAAAACATGATTCATTTTTTTCTTTACAGAATGACTCCGGGGGGTGTCTTGAATATCCAGTGAGACCCGGAAAACGCCGGGTAGTGTAACGGATGAAGACTGATCGAGCTATTTCCATACACCAATGTGTGTTCATACGTGTGTTAGTGTGCGCATGCGCATAAGTGGCCTGTTCTGAAAGTAGGCACCCTTTTAATATTAACGTATGTACTTCCTTTGGAATGTCACACATTTATCCCATTATGCTTTCCTCTATTCAAGAGTCTACAAATAAATTCTTTTGGGGTATCGCTATGCGCTAACTCATCCAGTTCTCACCCACGGCGTTTCAAGGTGGGGGTTTTGGCTTCTAAAAAAGCCAGATGTCGCAGGTAATTACATCTGGACTATAGTTGGGTCTGGTAAACTTGAGTGATGAGTTGGTTTGCTAAAAAAAACTTATGTTTGAAGAACTTATTCGTTCGGCCATAGTGAATGTGACATCACATCACATAAAGGCCGAGCAACGAGAATTTCAAGTTGGCTTTCATGAATTGTGAAACATCCATATATATACATAAGTACATCAGAAGTATGAAGTCTACTTAAGAAAAAGGAATTTATTTCCCATTATGAATATTTATTTTTCAACGTAATCTCCTTCCTTGTCAATGCACTTAATTCAGTGGTGAATAGTTATCACAATAACGGAACCTTGAACAATCACATTTTGTGATCAAATAATTACATGTCAGTCTACAGTCAAATAATTACTTGCTGATACTACCTCATATATCACTTGAATGGCGATTACTTTTAGGTATGAAACAGACTGTTTTCATCCAGAATTGATACCTATGTCCATATTATTTATATATATATATATATATATATATATATATATATATATATAAACCCCATTGTATTAATCGGTATCTGTATGGGGCAGTTGTGGTGAAAGAGTACACACTCTCTCTCTCTCTTACACACACACACACACACACACACACACACACACACACACACACACACACACACACACACACACACACACACTGTAACATGCTTTAACAACCACCCGCTATTCTCATTGTTTTTTTCCTCGTTTCGTTTCATCTATCTATCTATCTATCTCTCTCTCTCTCTCTCTCTCTCTCTCTCTATATATATATATATATATATATATATATATATATATATAAATATATATATAAAGGGTGTATCAGAAATACTTCTACATACTTTGGTGGCGGGTTCCTCATCGCGTTGCTGAGATAGGATCCGTGGTAACCCAAACTATGGATCCAGGAAGACCGAGATCCTCTCTCACGCCTGACCACAAAGAACACATTCTACAGGCTGTCGGGGACGATTCAGGTATCAGTACATATCTAGTGGTCCTACCATGAAGTACATCTCAGGAGAACTTTTGTTTTCAACCTGTGCAGGGTCTTTCGCCCTCTGATCACTCACCTCAGGAGAACTTTTGTCGATGGTTTACTGTACAAACTACCGATCCGTTGTTTGTTTCTTCAGTCTTGTCTACAGATGAAGCAACATTTGGAAGAGATGGAATAACATATTTACGCAACCAACATTGGTGGGCAGATCGGAATCCCCATAGGACAATACTAGGCATCAACATCAGCTTACGATTAATGTGTAGGCTGGAATTGTAGTTGATTGTCTCGTAGTCCATATGTACTCCCGGCACGTCTTACAGGAGCTGTCTTTAGGGATTTTATTTAGAACACACTTCTAGAACTGCTAAATGATTTAACCCTTCTCGTACGAAGACGCACGTGTTTCATACATGAGGGGGCTCCAGCACATTTTAGTCACAATGTTCGCGATGATATCTACCATAAAAAAATGGATAGGTAGGGAAGACCGGTTCCATGGTGTTGTAGAATAGTTTCACAGTGGAGGATTGTATTTCACTAAGTCCGTCCTAAAATGTTCGACGTACAAAACGTTAGGAACTTGAAATAATAGTTAATGACGCAGCAATCTAGTTGTGGTGGTTGATACTTTAATGTCCGACATCGACTGACTCGACCAACTCACTCTAAGCCCTGGTGCCCGCTACTACTACGACTTATTATGTGTGGTAGAGTCTATTAACAATAGAATAGGTATGTTCCGGTATAACACATGGACAGCACGTTCCTCCGACCTCAGTCCTTTGGATTTTTATCTGTGGGGCCACCCAAAACAATTGGTTTATGCAGTAGAAATTAATAATGCAGAGACGCTTCATTAACTTGTCATGGGGGACTGCGAAACTATTCGGCACCGTGTGTGAGTATTTGAAAGTCTGTCTGTGAATGAACCGACGGTTGCTTGCGTGTGTAGAAGCAAGCGGAGGGCATTTTGAACATGGCTGCGTTGAGGTACAACGATATGCTTTTGGACATATTTTTATATAGATAGTTTACCTTATTTTGGTTTCAGGAATCCGGCCGAAAGTTTGCAAAAGTATTTTTGTATTGTATCTTGAATTGTACATTTAAAAGCGGCTACCGCAAAATTTAAACTTAACTCAAAAACGAAGACATGTTTATATGTACTTTTGTCTTTCTTTTGTTATTAGCAACCCGCCCCCCAAAATTGTAGTCGTATTTTTATACACCATATATATATATATATATATATATATATATATATATATATATATATATATATATATATATATCATAGTAGACACTGAAGTTAACATTCGGATCCACAATTATTTCTTCTCACTAATAATTCGAAACATAACCGTTAGTGTTCACCTAATAGACTTTACTACCCATAATGCAACGCTAACACCAGTATATATGATTATATGAATGAAAATATAACACACGTGGCCTGAAGATTGCGTTGAAGCTTGAAACAGGCTGTTGCCATTTGGTGTTGACCTCAGTGTTTATTCTAGTACTGACATATACTCTATCTCTATTAACTGTAAATATCGCATATCTATCTATCTGTGCGTATGTGTGTGCTTGTGCATTTCAGAAGCAGCCTGTGCAGTCGGAAACCAATGAATCTCAGTAGCTAGTTTGTGGTTACACACCTCACATATATATATATATATATATATATATATATATATATATATATATATATATATATATATATATAGACTCTCTCGTCGGTTTCGACATATGAGGACCTGACAACTTAATTGATTCAGTTATGAAATTTTGTTCGATAATCTTAAGTGACACTTAAGACCCGCTAGTGATTTACAAAGGAGGCCGCATATGGAGCAAGAGTAAGGGTTATGGGATCAGATCACTGTTAGATTGGCTGACCTTTTAGATCTTGAAGACGATTCAGACAAGCTGATTGAAAACTGCTGAGTCCACTAAAACACGTCGATCTCCATTCTACTAGCTCCAAGTCTCGAGGGTGTTATATATATATGTATATATATATATATATATATATATATATATGTATGTTTCTGTGTGTGTGTCTGTGTGTTTGTGCGTGTGTGTTTCTCTGTGTGTTTGTGCATAAGGTGTATTTAGGTAGCAAGAATTCTTAAGGAGGTTTTACTGAACAATATCGATAAATCTATCTAATTTTTAAAGTTTTTCCAACTTCCGGTTGGAAGTCGTTTTATACAAATGGTAGACTTTCCAATCTTCGTTTTTGTTTTTCTTTTATTCTGAGTACTTTCGATTGTTACTTCAGTCGTTTTCAAGAATTACGTTTTTTCTTATTTATGAAATTGTGTTTTTGTTAATTTCGGTTTCCATCGTTTGCTGGAACCAATTACAAGTTAAAATAACACTTAAAATTTTGAGTTTAACAATTGTAAATGACGTCACATTTAAGTGGCTTGAAATTGGTTTCAGCAAACTAAGGCATTAGCCAAGCACAGTGTCATAAACTAAAACTACAGTTCTTGATTACGACTATCGTAAATCAAAGATTGTATTACAAGCAAATTTAAAGTGTTGTCACAATGTAGGTTGCCTTTATGCTCGTAGATACGAGCTTAAAAGAACACATACGCACATGAACACAAATATACATTATCATTTGAATCCTACGTGGAAAGAATAAGATACACTTGCATACATAAAGCAATATTTACGGTTTTTCAGTTTAGGCATAATTAATTGAAGCTTCGAAAGGACTCGTCGTCTCTCCTTGAATTCGGAATGCCAAAAATTATACTAACGTTATTTAACAAATCAAATGCATGTGAAACCTGATTAACCAATGAAAATCAAACAACACAAAAGTAAAGATACCAGGATTCCTTTCTTCTTTTTTCTCCATATCTCATTTTCTGATGAAGCTTTAATAAAAGTGAAACATGTTAGATTGCTAAACTTTTCCGAAGTGTTCTTTATCGTATCACACATCCATGCACATATACACACATTCATATATATATATATATATATATATATATATATATATATATATATATATATATATATATATATATATCACCTGAACACTAATGTGTATATCTCAATCCTAATGAATACGTTGGACACTATTGCAAGTGAGGGTAATATGATGTCTATGATTTAGTGAACACCGAAATGTTCAACACTTCGTATCGAAATGTCCTCCGTATATATATATATATATATATATAGTTAAATTCCCAATTAATACCAATTTGTCTTGTCCACAGAATTGATCTGGGAATTTTCTGGGAATTTAACTGTATTGTCGACATGGAAAAGAATCTCTTAGTATAAAGGAAATTTACATTAACCAGAAAAAAGCTTAGACAGAAGCGTCTATCTTTTTAAATTTGGATTTTGTAATGTAATTATAACAACAAAGACATTTCGATTTCATTTTTGCCTTGAAAAAGTCGGAAGACAAAACGCGTCGGCAAAATCCAAGATTTTTTTCCAATTGTCATTTTATACCAATATATATATATATATGTGTGTGTGTGTATGTATGTGTGTGTGTGTGTGTGTGTGTATGTGTGTGTGTGTGTGTGTGTGTGTGTGTGTGTGTGTGTGTGTGTGTGTGTGTGTGTATAAAGTTATTTTATATTATATTTAAAAGAATTATGAAGTAAAGATACAGAATAATTATTAACGGTTCTTTTAAGAGTCACTCATTTTCATTCTTTTCTTTCATCATGAGAAACGCCATCTTAGCGGAAAAGGTACTTATGATTTATTATTTAAGCAAACACACATATATTTCTTTCATTTTTGCATCTGTTGAAGCCTACAAAAGCGAAACGCTTAATCAAATCTAGTTTCAATGAAACGGTTTCTCATTTATTATATTTCTTCACACACACACACACACACACACACACACACACACACACACACATATATATATATATATACATATATATACATATGTGTGTGTGTGCGTGTGTGTGTATACCTTCTTGTACTTTGCAGACAACTGAATGCTTTTTGCAAATAATATGATCATGAAGTGTGCAAAATGGCTTCCTATTTTTGCAGAGCTCAATTCGTTCAAGTCGATGTTGTTCTGGTTTTGTTTTCGTGCGTTTTGCCTTGGATGACGATTAATTCGCTTTGAATTCTGCATGCCTTTTCTTCTCGTTGAATAAATCGATGACGACGTTCTTCAAGGTTGTTAGAACTTTGGAATGAGATTTTCAATTTGACAGTTTTTATTTTAAGACGATTAATAATGCTTTCGAACGTTGACCAGATGCTCAGTTTACTAAAATGCGGTCATTTTTTTTAAATCAATTCCAGAACCCTTCCTCCTAAATGAAAGTCGTCCCCCTCCAAAAAAATACTTAAAAAGGCTTATGGTCATATCATATAACACCACTTTCCGTACAATCATCGAAGTTAAGCAACGACGAGCCAGGTCAGTACCTGGATATGTGAATGCTTGGGAATATCAGGTGCTGTAATAAATAATGGCTCGGAGTAGTTATAAGAGAGTCGAGTTCCAATACCCGTTGGGTTCGTTGCATTTATTCACATACGCGCAAATAGCATTGGAAAAGGCATGAATCTACATCTCCTCCTCTCAGCTATGGGTTGAATAGTAAGAATTGTATCACTAAACAATTATAAAGGTTTATCAAAAATCAAAAACTTAAGACCCCTCCCCTAAAAGCAAACAAACTTAAATCATCCCCACTAAAATTTTAAGCTTCCCATCAAAAAAATTTAACTTAAAATCCTTACTTGAAAAATACTAAAGAGTTCTACCTCCGAAATTAAGACCCCCTCCCCCCACAAAAAACTTAATAACACCCCGAAAAATCCTCAAATAAAATTAAGACAAGCCTGAAAACAAATGTAAGTCCTCACCATCAAAAGACGAAGATTTTGCTTTTAATCATATCACTTCATGCAAGCTGTAAAGCAAATAAGACACGAGGGGTTACTGAGTGTGAAAGAAAAAGAAAAAAGTTAAACATTATTAAGGAGCGAGAACAATGGCAGAGTAATAAAACATGCAGTAGATAACAACTGACATTGCATTTAAATTTTTGAAGATCAAAGTTGACTAGAAAGCGTGGAGATTTCCACAAGCCAGAAGTGCGGAAGAAGAAACTGTTAGCATAGAACTTACGGTTACATCTAAAAGGGAAAATGAGTGAAAACGTGATGCTAGAAAAAGAAAAAAAATTAAGATCTTGATTGAAGTAAATTGAATAAAAAAAAAACGCAGATAAAGTTATTGTTTGTTGAAATCATTAACACTTTCGAGTATCAACGTGATTGAACGAAAAAAAATGTCCGACTAGGTAAATTACAACAAATGCGTTCTATAACAATGGTAATGGAACCACGAAGAGCCACAGCCCAGTAATGTTCTGTTTACTAATTTAAGAAATAAAGCGTGCCGGTTCAGACGCTAAGTTCTCCTACAAAGTGAGACGCTGGTTCATACCCAGCTAGAGGTTATATTTTCTTTATAAAGTACGTGTGTCGGTAATACGTATTGTTCTAAAATATACACCCATATATTAATCTTACTTTATTTAACAAAGGAAACAATATGCTCAAGCTTCTTTTTTCAAAAAAAAAAGAAAAAAAAAAGAAGTACGCTAACGAGAATTCCAGCCACGATCCGTTCGCGGGGCTCGGAATAAACGATACGAACAGACAATATGCATCGCACAATTACATCTAAAATGACAACCGTGAAAAGAGGTTAACAACAATTAACAACGGACCCCATGAAAATGGCTAAAGACATGACCGAAAGAACATGGGACGATAGACACTACAGACAATTTTTGCACTCCACTATCCCCAACCCACCCCACCACAGCCCCAAACGGAAAAATTAAGAATACTAGGAAAAATCATAAAACTCGCTTGTCTGTTATATTCAACGAAACATGTTTGAAAGAAAGATTGCCCATAAACATACATATAGGTCACATACATACATACATACATATATATATATATATATATATATATATATATATATATATATATATAACGTTGGATTAAGTACATTAACAAAGATTACATTGAATATGTATTCATGGAATATATATATATATATATATATATATATATATATATGTATGTATGTATGTATGTATGGGCAATCTTTTTTTTCAAAATGTTATTTATATATATATATATATATATATATATATATATATATATATATATATATATATATATATATATAACGTTGATTAAATACATTAACAAAGATTACATTGAATATGTATTCCAGTATATATATATATATATATATATATATATATATATATATATATATAGTTAAATTTCCAGATAAATTCTGTGGACAAGACAGATTGGTATAAAATGAAAATAAAAAAACATCTAAAAGAAAAATCTTACATTTTGCCGACGCGTTTCGTCTTCTGACTTTTTCAAGGCAAAATGAAATCGAAATGTTTTTTTGTTACAGTTACATTAAAAATCCAAATTTAAAAAGATAGACGCCTCTGTCTAAGCCTTTTCTGAACGAATATATATATATATATATATATATAAATATATATATATATATATATTACATCGGTCACACTACTACATGTCTATCCAGGCACCTTATGTTACACCTATCCGACCACAGTTCTATTAGAATCCATTTAAACACGCACACAGACCTACCAGACTTCGTTCGAAACATACTAGTAGAAATTATAGACATAATAACCTCATCCACATGTAAAAACAGATTAAAAATAATGGAAGCCTTAATAATAAAAAAGAAAAAAGCCAACACCTAATAGTATTAACTATGAACACGGTCACAATATGCTGTATTCGGAAAATAAAACATTCCTATAACTCTGGAAACATACACACAACCCATACACTCAATTAAAAAGCAAAAATAAAATCATCTTTGATAATTTCTAAAAGCATAGCCGAAAGCGCTCGGAATTACAGAACATTAGGACAGTTTCTACACACTCCGTGTCCAGAAAAGAAAACACTTTTCGAACAAAAGAAAAATTAAATAAAAAGCTTAATCGCAGTACCTTGTCTGTCGTCTTTAATGAAACATGTATAAATGAAGGATTGCTGGCTAAATATATATATATATATATATATATATATATATATATATATATATATATATATATATATATGTATGTATATATTGTGTGTGTGTGTGTGTTGAAATAAAGCTTTTGTTTAATAGATAGATGTAAATAATTTGCTGTGTGTACATTTGCATACGCAGATATATTCTTGCGTTCTTTCGGCCCCGGCTTGTGACGTCATCGGGCATGTGGTCTTCTCTCTCAGCTATAATTCTGTGTAGAGGCTTAGGCACAGTTGATAATCAGGCATCGCCTTTCGGCTAGTCTCCTCACGTACGCACACACTCACAGAGCACCCCGCCTTGCCTCCGTTAAAAAAAAAAAGAACCGGTCGGGAAAAAGAGAAAAATAGCAGAGAGAAATCAGTTGGAGAGAAGACAGCCTGCGTGTCGTCTGCCTATAAAAGCCGCCTGTCAGTGTCGACTGTATCGTCTTTTGCTTTCGCACTTTTTACAAATTAAAGTGTCATCATGTCGATTGGACCTTTCTTGGGCAAGTGGTTACAGGAAGAAAAGCAGCCGGATAATATTGACGAATATTTAAAGGCCACAGGTGAGTTATTTTTTTTTTAAGACGGTAGAATATAACTTGGCAACTTGCGACGTTCTCATAATATTTTTGAAGTACTTAATTTATATACCGATTTTGTTTCTAAATTTCCCCCTCGTCTCATTCTTTCATTTTTGCTATTTTAAAAAAGATCTTATGAATGTAATCCTAACAAAGCGCGTACTATACAGCTAAAGAAAGGATCGTGGCATTTACAATGAATCTAAGATCCCGACTACAGTCTTTTCCTTTTTTTTTTATCTTTCTCTTACCAAACCTTAAGCGCGTTAAACTCATAAAATATTTGTAAGTATATACATAGACACATAAAAAAAAGACAACAATTATATATATTATCGGTAGGTAGGTATTTATTGTTGTTCTAAAATTATGCACGCTTAAAAAACGACAAACAAATGTATACAGGGATTAAATAAATTATCCAAACTGGATGTCTATAATTTTCGATAGATTTTTAAACGATATTCAACTAGGTTATTTTCGTCGCGCGAATTTTTGAAAATTATAGACATATTTCGTCTTAAAGCATGAGTAACGCGAAAACAAGTAGGAGGAAGAAAGAGTGAAAGAGGAGGAAAAGATATGAAGGTGAAGTATCGTAACAGAAGAGAAAAGGATTATTGTTACCTCGCTCCTCCTCCTCCTCCTCCTCCTCTCTCTCTCTCTCTATATATATATATATATATATGTAGTGAGATAGATAGGTAGAAGGACTGAGAGGGATATTATATATAAAGAGAGAGAGGGGGACTGAGAGGGATATATATATATAGAGAGAAAGAGATGGGGGGTGCTGAGGGATATATATACATAAATATATATATTGTGTTGGATATATATATATATATATATATATATATATATATATATATGTATTGTATATATATATATATATATATATATATATATATATATGAGAGATCGGGGTTTGAGGGGGATATATATATATATATATATATATATATAGAGAGAGAGAGAGAAGTTGAGAAAAGGATAATGAGCAAAAGAAGGAGAAGAAGAAATATAAACCCCCATTGTATTAATCGGTATCTGTGTGGGGCAGTTGTGGTGAAGGAGTACACACACACACACACACACACACACACACACACACACACACACACACTCTCTCTCTCTTGCACACACACACATCGTAACATGCTTTAAGAACCACCCGCTATTCTCATTGTTTTTTCCTCGTTTCGTTTCATATATATATATATATATATATATATTTGTGGAAAGACTGAGCACTGGGCTGAAAAATTAATAGTTTCGAAAAATGCTCAAAGGGTAAAGACAGATATGTAAAATATTAAAAATGACAAGAAGAGAAATAAAAAAAAAAACAATCAATGAATGGCATGGAGCCAGGTGTGAATAGTTGCAGATATGTTAATAAGAAAACATTATTGGAGTTATATATATTTATTTAATTACCTTCCTACCTTCATCCTTACACATTTAACTACATATTTACATAAGTAGGTAAATACTTATAATGGCATTGGCCGTGACATCTATTCTTCGACTAGGCGAGCGAACGAATGAGCGCCGAGAGAGAGAAAGAAATGTTTTCGGGAGAAAAAACAATTGATCATGTCAGTTAATTTGTGCTTAATTATAAAATTTCTGGTGTATGACAGAACACACACACACACACACACACACACACACACACACACACACACACACACACACACACACATATATATATATATGCATGCAGATATATATATATATATATATATATATATATACATGCATAAATACATACATGCATAAATACATATATGCATATATATATACACACATACATACACACACACATATATATATATATATATATATATATATATATATATATATGAGATCTGCCTGATGATTCTAAGTTACCTATTTTCTACTGTTCGATCTCAACCCAAGTACAAAAAATTCTTGAATGTAGGAAAGACAGCACTCATTAAAACATTGACGCTACACCTTCATCTTCATTTATATCAAGTCTCATTCTTCTTCACTTTTGAAATGAAAATGCATAAATTATATATATATATATATATATATATATATAATTAGTTTATTTTAATCCGACATTTTTATTACTTCAAACGTTACTATAGTGGATACTCGTATTCGAAATAAACGCCACGGTTTTATTTCTTAAACACTGTCTATTACGTCTATCAACGTGCACAATCGAAACATCTGAGTCAGAAAAATGCATTACACACACACACACACACACACACACACACACACACACACACACACACACACACACACACACACACACACATATATATTTAGGCTTCAAGAATTTAATTAAACAAGTTTTATATTGAAACCATTTTCTTTCTTTCAAAACTAAGAAATAATGTTACTTCACAAAGACAATAGCAGACAAGACAATTAATATATTTTGTAATAACCAGTTACGCAAAAATTATAAACAGGATGAATTCGCTTTCAGGAATATTATAAAATGCATCACTCCTGTTGACGAAAAATAAAAAAAATAAAAATACCAAATTATCTATTATAAATACTGAAAACATCTAACCTTATCAGAAATAACATTTCGCCTACAAGATCAAACCTATATCAGACAACCTTATTTATGAACTTAGCTACCCAGTACAAAAACATAATTCTGATAGACACGCCTGTTTAAATGGCTGACGCTACTTCTTTCCGACCAGAGCTCAATACGGACACACTTAAACAAGTACGGCATCGCAACTACCTCAATGTGCAACACACTCGCCGGGGATGCTGTTTAAAATTGTTTAAATGTATCGAAGCTCTTATAAATAAATAAAAAAAATACCTTTAATATAATCAATTATAAACACGACCACAATCTACTGGCCGTATTGCGAAATTAATATTATTTCTACTTTCAACAACTTTTATAACGTCTACAACGTCTACAACAGCACTTAGACTACTTATAGTAAAAAAGCCTTGACTAATCCGAAAGAGCTCGAAATCAACAAACTGTGGGACAAGAAAACACTTGAATGCATTCAGGTAAAAACACAACAAAAAGATGAAAAATAAACAAAATACCTTGTCTTGTTCAACGGAACATGTATGAAAGAGGGACTGATGCCTAAATGTACGTAAGCAAGCACACACACACGTGGATCGCCCCGAAAATAATGTTTCCTATTTTCTTATGTTGATGTTGGACCATGTCATCAAAGGCAGATGTTGGGGACATCGTAAAAAAATAAAAATTCCCGTAAATAACCCGTTGGGAGAGAGAGAGAGAGAGAGAGAGAGAGAGAGAGAGAGAGAGAGAGAAACGTTTACGGAATATATATATATATATATACACACACACACACACACACACATATATATATATATATATATATATATATATATATATATATATATATATATATATATATATATGTGAGAGAGAGAGAGAGAGAGTTGTGAGATCTACTACGTGGGCAAAACTATCCAGCGGTTCCGGCTAAGTGTAGACATGAGCCTGTAGCATCCGGGTGTTGTTCACAGGCTCATGACTCTCCTATAGGTGAGCATTTATTGAATTCTGTTGTTTGTAGGCCGGACTATTCTCCTGGATTTCTTCTCTGTCTTAGACAGGCCACTGACCAGACTCCACCTTGACATCTTGGAGTCTGTTGTTATTAATATACAACGTCCTGCCCCGTGAAGCCAGAGAAAATCAAAACACAAAAGTTGGCCTTTTGTTCGGGGAGCCGGTCGCCAATTCAACGCCGAACTAGAAAAATATTCATATTTTTCTTTCCCTCTCCCTTTTCATAGGCTAAATGACGGTTCCGTATAGGATACAGGTTCGAATCCTGTCGGAGAACGAATATTTTCTATGAAAATTTCTCGGACATTCAGGACGGTAAATGTTATTAATACGGTTTATTATAAAACAGAGCATTTATGTAAATATTTGTATCTATAAAAAGAATGTATAAACATAAAAATGTCTTTATATATATATATATATATATATATATATATATATATATATATATATATATATTGTTTATATTAATATCAAACACTTAAAATCCCATAGGTAATAATTTTTATTTCATGAGAGCTTTAAAATCAGCTCTCAATCTTGATTTTTTTTTTAAGTCTGGAAGATTGTAAGCTGTTTTTAAAGCTCTCACGAAATGAAAATTATTACATATGCGATTTTAAGTGTTTGATATTAATTAATAATAATTTTGTCCTGTCTTTGACATAGAGCTCTCTCTGGATCTATATCCTCCTGAAAATTCCATACGGATTACCATATTGTATTATTACTATATATATATATATATATATATATATATATATATGTGTGTGTATGCGCGCATTTTGGTTGCCTCTTTTGGCTGCTACTAACTGGATATATTAAATACTTACAGAAATGTGAGCTGTCGTTAGGCGCATTCGCAAACTCTATTGTAAGTCAAACATTGTAGAATATTAATGGTGATGGGTTGATGAGGCGGACTCGTGTATTTCATATTGTAAGTAGAACACACTGACTATAATGAGCCTAAGCCGAAATTCGAACTCAGTTCCCGGGTTCCATATTGCTGGTTCCATAATTCTGGAATGTAGCATCAAAAGCTCGCCGCATTCCAGAACCACATAATGAGATTTATGACTAACAAACGCCTCAGCGACCACATGTCTGTCAGTGAGTTACTCAACATTACTAAGCTTAAGCCAATCACATCAGTTCTCAAGTCAAGAGTACTTAAATTGTATGGTCATATCATAAGATCAACTCAGGGCGGGAGTAAGTTAAGCTTTACTGAAAGCAGAGAAGCAGAGGTCGACAGCCAAAATGCTTGCTTGATATTGTCCACTTATGGTCTGGATTTGACCTTTACGCTTTGAACTCTGCTGATGCTGATCGAACTTTGTGAAGCAGGATATCTCATGCTGAAGCGCACTCTGTAACAGGTAGCGACTGATAATAATAATAATAATAGCAGGTCAACTTTAATGGCTCAAAAACAAAAATGCTCTCATTTACCCACCATAGAGAACTCTCTCTGCCTCCTATTAGAATGTCTGATGCTCAACTCCACGAGAGCGACTTTATGCGCCTGCTTGGTCTCACGCTGTCCGCTGACATAAGATGGAACAAATACATTGAATAAATAGCTTCATCTATCGCAAGGAAAGTTGGGTCTCTGTGTCGCGCCAGAAAGTTTTTTCTCGCCTGAGTCCACCCTTCAAATTTATAAATCAAACATTCGCCCTTGCTTGCCTGCAGTCTTATATGGTCTGGAACCCCCGCTGTTCGTTTCAAGGTCCCCGGCAAAATCCAGATACGGATATGCAATGAGGTTGGTCCCGGTCTGGCTTCTCGTCTACTGTCATTTCCTCACAGACGTGCAGTCGTTCCCCTCTGTCTTTTCTACAAGTATTTTCACGACTGCTGCTCCGACGAGCTATTTTCACTGGTTCCCAAACTACGTGAATTTATGCGTCTTACTAGGTTGGCATCTCAGTCCCACCCTTTCACAGTTAAATGTAGCCGTCTCTTCAACTCCAATAGCTTCATGTTTCGCACTTCCCGTCTGTGAAACTCCCTTCCTCTTACTTGCTTCCTTGATAGCTATAATCTTCAAACATTTAAATGTAATGCTAATCGACATCTTCTGATGCATGGATCTTGTTCCCCGTCCTTCTCTTCATCCTTTCCTCAATCCCGTCTATTTTCTCTTGCTCCTACACTCTGTAACCCCTTGCGTGTTAGTGGCACTCCCGCCATGCTTGGGGTGAAATGCTTAAAAAGATAAAATAAAATCGTTGCATCCACCTTGCACTTTCAAGTCTTTGTTTATCTTTGTGAATCAATTTGATTTGACTTGGATAAGGAAATGTGTTTACTAAAAGCAAAGTGTACCTCGAAATATTGTCACGGCATATGTGTGTTCAAGTAGTAATGGTACAGCGTTAGTATTTGAATAAATGGATAAGTATTAAACATTTTTTTTCAAATAATTCATTTCCCTATTCTTTGATTATGTTACATTTAAATACTTTGTTTTAATATTCATTTTCCGTCATTGAACACAGAAAAGTATGATTGGATTTAAAATACCTTCATAAATGTTCCTTCTAATCCTGGACTTCAGTTATGTGAGGAAGAAGAATTAACAACCAGTGATCGAGGGTTCAAAATAAAACATACGACGGTACACATTGATACATTTTGAATTTTAATACAAAAGGAATTTTTATAAGCGTTTCACCCCAAGCAAGGCGGGAAACCACAAGCACGCAAGGGGTTACAGAGAGTTGGAGCGAGAGCAAATAAGAGTGATAGAAGAAAGGATGAAGAGAAGAATAGGGGATAGATCAGGGCATCTGGAGACGTCGATTGACATTACATTTGAATAGTTGGAGATTATTGCTATCAGGGAAACAGGAAAAGGGGAGGGAGTTCCACAGGCGAGAAGTGCGAGACATGAAGCTATTGGAGTAGAAGAGACGGCTACATTTAACAGTTTCGGCAGTGAAAGGGTGAGAGCGAGATGCCAGCCTAGTTGAACGCTTAAATTCATGAAGTCTGGGAACCAGCGAAAGCAGCTCATCGGAGCAGTTACCGTGAAAGTATTTGTAAAAAAGACGGAGGGAGGCCACGGCACGTCTGTGAGAGAGCGATATCCCACATTTGCTAAAAAGGCTTTATCAGTTTTATTGCAATTTTCTATTTCTTATTTATGTGAATTAGGCTTCTCAAGCCTAAATAATATCAAAAATAAGAAGCGAGGAAGGCTAAGCTCAGCTGAAGAAGGAATGTAGGTCTACTTATCGTATATTTGACCACACATTGAAAAGATTGGGAAAAAAGCAAAAAAAATAAAAAATAAAAAATAAAGACAAAAAAAATAAACAACAAAAACAAAAAACAACAACAGATTTCATACTAAACAAGCAGCACAGATACTTGAATAGAAACACTGAAACAAAGTTCATATTTGTGCGTGTTTTTTATGGTTTTATTTCATGACATTTAAATGTATAGCCTTTAAAAATTTTGCTTTATCATATGCTGTTGATTGAAAAAGAAACGCTGATCAATGAGACGTACTCTGATGTAACACCTGCAACTAACGAACAATCGATGTAGACTTGCTCTTCTTTTTGGATTATTGTTTTCGATGCTCATAGTATCGGTTTAAACAAATACACCTTCTTTCCACACTATAAAAAAATTACTTCACAGGCACGGCTTGATATTGTAACATCTGACTTGGTGAAGTTCGGACTGACCGTAACCTAAAGCGTCAGCCAACTCACTGATAACAAACAATATTAATGATACAAATATGAATGCTCTGGAATTCTCATACATAATCTATCTCTGACATTGAGCACTTTTACCCCTAAATATAGCATACCTCAAAAGAAATATATTAAGATATCTGCAAGTTTTAAGGTAAACTAAATTTATGGATTAAAGTTCTCAGGGATAGAGCGTATGTAAATATAAAAGTAGACATTAAAAATAGACATTGAGTAGACCTTCAGATTTATCCGTCTGTTTTCTTTCTGCATTTCATTTTCACTTAAAAAATGACATGTGATCTAAATCGGAAGATGGTGTAGCGGCAATATTTTAATAAGAGATGTCTTGCCTACCTTAAAAATCGACATTCAAGAATTTGTTTTTTTTATTGGATTTGCGCTTGAACACCAGGAAATAGCCAACTAACTCCCTCATCATGCAGATCACACACACACACACACACACACACACACACATATATATATATATATATATATATATATATACAACAGGTTTGGTCAAAAAAATTTAGACATATCATGTCGATTAATTTTCGTTGTGACCTTTTCAAGTTAAGGGATTAATTTTTTGTTAAATTTAGAAAATCGTGTAAGAAAAATAACAAAATTTTCTTTTGAATAGGTTTTATTTTCCCAAGTAACTAAAAACTAAAAATCCTTGAAGCCCTTTATACAAGTGAGTTAAACCCAAAATAAATAAAGTCAACTATAAGTATACTAACAAAGTCCTTAAATGCTTCTGAAAAAGAAAAAAAGAAAGAAAAAAATATTATATACGTATGAGCAAAAACAAAAAAGTTCCTCCCCCTACACTGGAAAAACCCCAAAAGAACACGTGAACTTTGAAATGCAGAACGCTACATAAGCAGTAAAAAAAAGAACAGTTGAATTGTTTTAAATTCGCAGAAACACATAAATATATTCACAGACAACTTAACCGCCTGAAAATGGTCTCAGATGTGATTTAAAGTACTTGTGAAAATAAAAAACCTATTCGACAGAAAATTAAGGTATTTTTCTTATTCATTTTTCTAAATCTACAAAAAAAATTAATCCGCGAACTTGAAAGGATCACAACCAAAATAAATCGACATGATATGTCTAAATTATTTCACCAAACCTGTTTGAATAAAAATATGCTGCCTAAATATACACAATATATATATTGTTAGTGTATATATATATATATATATATATATATATATATATATATATATATATATATATAATATAAACACTAACCAGCGAAATAGTACAAAGAGACGTGGTCAAAATCTCTACTCTGTTTCACGCAGAGGCGATCCTGAAACGACGAGATTTTTTGTTCTTGGTTTCTTTTACTTTTCTTTTGGCGTTTAAATTTTTCTTTGTTTGTCAGGCTTGGTGTTGATAGAATTGTATATTGTTACCAATAGTCTGGTTTGTGTATATATATATATATATATATATATATATATATATATATATATATATATATAGCTAAAATATGTGTGTGTTTGAGCTTTTACTCTCGATTCATCTGTACTGAGTTTTCTGCCACTGAATTGAAAGGCTAAAGGTTATATTTCCTTGACTGGATTTTATGGCTGACACCCTGGTGAGATTTTCTTTTTTGCTGGAAGATCGTCTTTTGTTTTGTTCGTGAAACTGCAGCTCGATGTTTATTCCTCTCTTTACAATCAACCTCGAATGAAATTGAAACCTGTCTCATATTCTATGATAACGAGTGTTCGAACGCTCCCACCAGGAGGTCTTTTTCTTTTCATAACGATTTCTGTACGTTTTCCTGGTCTCCGTATCTATCTCAAACGGTCTCTTTTGACTGCTTCTCCAGCAAATTTCTATTTCTCCTTTGACTTTTTCTTGCTCCATTTTTCGACGTTTCCATACTTTTCAGAAAAAGGAACACATTTGAAACCTTCTTATATTCTCAATACAGTCAGTCCTTTTTACGCTGTGTTAAATAGAGGCTTAAATAACTACAGTGAGCTCCCCGCCGTATTCGCGGGGGTTTGGGATCAGAACTAGCCCCTAATAGTTAGAATCTGCGAATACTTGTAACCCTCCCCACTGAATGTGCTTATAAGTACCTATTTTGATTGTTAAAACCCCACATGCCTTAAAATTTCATCCTAAACAGTTTAGAAACATTTCAAACCCTTTTTAAAATATTTTTGAAAAATAGTTTTGGTGACCATACACTTAGCGTAAATTTTCTTTCATACGTACAATAACCGTTTTTAATTACACATAGATCAATACAACCATTGAAAATACTGTATACTATACTGTACAAAATATGTGTAACATAGCATAAAATATAAAGTTTCAAGCATTTTCTAAAAACAGAACTGTGATGATGCCCCCCACCCCAGACTTAGTATAAGGCACTTTTAAGACCCTAGCCACAGCCCTTAACAAAGGACAAAGACCAAACACTACGCATGATTTTGCGTTTATTTTTACAATGAAGATGTAGAATTCTGCCAATTTTTACCATAAAAATAGACTGTTATATGTTTCAAGTCACTTAAATAACAGAAAAATAATACAAGAATATTTTAAATATGTTCTATCGAAAAAAAATACGCAGATTGAGGGAGTTCCCAGCGAATACATATGTTCTTCAGAAAAGCACGTGAATATTGGGAGCTTCCACGAATAACACGTACATATGTTCTAAAGAAAAATCCGCGAATGTGTGAAGCCGCGAATGCTGAAACGCGGATAGGTGGGGTCTCACTGTAATCGCTTTTTTTTTTTTTTTTCCTCTTTTTAAATATTTGTCTTTTCTCTACGTTAGTTTCCAACATGTAACACCTTTTCCTATAGGCACAATGTCACAAGTCTATCTCTATTCTTTAAACGTGCTACATTTCCTTAATTCAACCAATTCAGATCTTTACTGCTAAGTACACGAAAGCGAACCATTCTCATTCACTTCGTATTCCATTGGTAAGGACTTTTTTCCCTAAAAGCCGCTGCTTTTTGGAAAAAGCTCCCGAAAGGGTGTTTCGCCGATCACTACAATTTTAACCTCTTCAAGCTTTTGGTCAACCGTTATCTAACACACATATCTTCATACTCTGCAATTCTTACGCTCATAAAAAAAAATCAGTGAACTTTGACATTGGGTGGCTCAAGTGTACATCGGATGAAAATATTTGATGGTTAGGTTTTCTTCATTCCTCCTTATTCTTTTTCTTTCTTTTTTTTTCTTTTAGCAATTCTCTTTCCTTTTTTTTTTTTTATTTCTACCTTCGGTTCATATATTCTGTTTCGTCTTGTTTTTAAAATTTATTTATTCATTCCCTCTCATCCCACCTATCTTCTATCTTTCATTTCTTCGATTTTTCGTTCTTTTTTTTTCTTTCCGATATTCTATTTCTCCTTTTCTATCTCTTTTCCTTCTCACCCATTCTTTTTTATCTCTTCTTCTTCTTCTTTTTCTTCTTCTTCTTCTTCTTCTTCTAATTATTATTATTATTATTATTATTATTATTATTATTATTATTATTATTGTTGTTGTTTTTATTTCCTTTGATTTCTGGCGTTTACACATTTCTTTCCGGATCCCGCCAAGGGACCTAAGGTTAGAAATGGCATCATGACACTCTTCACTGACAAATATATATATATATATATATATATATATATATATATATATATATTATATAGATTATTATTATTATTATTCTATTTTAATAATTGTCATTTCTCCTCTTCAATTCCCAACTCATCTTCGCTAATTTCTTCAGTTACCCTCCCCCCACTCTATTTAAACATTCCTTTTATTATTTCCACGATTCACGTCATTTTCTTGACACTGGTCCTTTTACTTCTGGTATTGCATTCTATTCTCCTGAAGCGCGCGATAGAATGAGAATAGATTTTCCAAGCTTAAACAATAAATTTCATAGAAAAGCACCAACAACAATTTGTTGCCTTGCTTGTAGCGTTTAAGATTAACCCATAACACATCTGCTCTTTCTTTTTGTTCTCTGGCTATGCGTCTTCAAATCTTCAATCATTATTTCTTCGCTTTCTTTGTCTCCTTCCGTATTCTTTGTTCTGCTGTCAGCATTCACCATTCTTCCACTTCTCATTATAATATCGCCTCCCTACTCTCCCTCCAACCACTTTTTTCTTTCTCCTCTTATCGCCCCTTTCCTTCACACACTCTCTCTCCACACCCAAATCTTTCTCCTTCATCTTATAATAACGACCCTTTCTTTTCCCCCCTACTTTCTACCTCCTCTAACACTTCTTTCTTCTCTTATCTTCCCCCCTCTTTTTGCCTTAATCTTTCTCACCTCAATTTTTTCTCTCTCATCTTACAATAACGACTCTCTCCAATACTGTTCTTTTTCTTTCTTCCCCCAATACTTTCTTTCTTTTTTTTATCTCCCGTCTCAGTTTCCCCTTACTCTCTCTCTCTCTCTTCTCATAACGCACCACACGTTTTTATTACTTTCTGTCTCCCCCACCCACCACTTAATTCGCTCTCCTCTTATTTCCTTTTTCTATATTTCTCTTCTTTTCTTAATTCTTTCTCCCTTCTCTTTCCTTTCGCTTTTCCTTTCTTGTTCTCTCTTTCCCTCCGTAATTATTTCTCCACTCTCTTTTTTACTTACCTTTTTTACTCCCTTCTTCCAATCCATCTCTCTTATCTCCGCTGTTTTTCCTTATTTTCTCTCTTCTTACCAACTTCTTTCTATATCCTCTTATCATTACTCACATTTTCCTTTTTTCCCTCTTTCTTTCCCACTCCCTCCACTCACCATTTCTTTCAGCTAATTAATAAATGATGATTTCTTCATTCCATAACAGAAACAGTTTCAGAGTGGAGGGAATTTCTCGCTTTTTTTCTGTCATAATACCATAAACCGGAATGTGAGGAAGTGTTCTCGTCTGTCTTGCCGAACCATATCTGAGGTAGAGACTGCATATTGTTAGAGGTGGGTGTGTGTGTCTGTGCGCGCGCGCATATATATGTGAACATGTGTTAGTGTATAAGTGCTTCCAGTGATATCTGTAAATACACATAGAAACGTTAATGACGTTTGTGTACATATATGAGAACACCGTTCTCTCTCTCTCTCTCTCTCTATATATATATATATATATATATATATATATATATATATATATATATATATATATATATATATAGAATCTCCAAATACAATAAGAACGAATCAAAAATAAATTCAAATGTTCATGGCATTAATTTAAAAAAGGCCCAATACAAAAGTAGAGCTATATATATATATATATATATATATATATATATATATATATATATATATATATATATATTTTCGAATACATTCAATATGCATATTTCCGCTACAAAAATGCGTTAATGTTTCCATAATATAGCATCTCATCAGGCAGTGTTAAAATGATCATTTTAATACTGCCTGATGAGATGCTATGTTACATCGAAACATTAACGCATTTTTGTAACGGAAATATGTATGTTCGAATGTAATAACCTATAATAAAGAAATATATATATATGTATGTATGAGACAAGGTTGAAAATTATTTTCTACTCTAGAATCACTTTCCCACAGACGAAACTCTGCTCCATCGCTATTTTCATGGACGAATTACAGTCATTTGTCCCACCAGTTCTAAACTTCACGGCCAAAACCCACCATGCCACCCACATTGTAGCAAGCCACCTTTACTTATTCTCTTCGCATTCTGTTAGTAAAATGTAAATTCCCCTCGAACAGCTTCTTTTCACGAATCGCTGTTTTGTGGAACCGACTCCCAGGGGGATGCTTCTTAACCTGATCAAGTTTAGTGTTAACCACTATCTTCCCTACATATCCAAATAAAATGTACCTCTTAATCTGTAAGCCCCTACCTCGAGTGGCTACTATTCCTTACACCACCCGCATATACAAATAAGCCTACAAAAGTGGTGAATGAATGTGTGCGTGTGTGTGAGAGAGACATAGAGAGAAATGCACTTTTTTTTTTACTTTATTCCTCCAAGACAAGGCTCAAGAGTTACTCAAGGTAGAGGTTCGCAGAGGGAGAGTGCTGCAAGGACGTAAGGGAGAGCGGAGGAAGCAGTAAGAAGTACGCATTATGAGGATATGTAGGATAGATATCGGTTGAGGCTAGACTTGAAGAAGTTAAGGTTGTAGTAATCGAGAATGCGTCCTCTCATATGAGAGAAATTTTGAGAGACATAAATTTGATAAGAAATTTTTGTTGGCTTGATAGAATTATTCGAAATGATTCTAAGTAATCAAGTAAGCTTAGGGCAGCTGTATTTTTTACGCTAGTGTTCAATCAATGCAAGACTCAAGAGTCACTCAAGATAGAGAATTACTGAATATGGTTGTCTTACGTAAGAGGGGGAGTTAAGAAATGAACGGTATGAGGACATGTAGAATAGACAACCGTTGAAGAGGTTAAGATTGTAGTGTCCGGGGAAACATCCTCTACGTAGTCTGTTCCAAAAAGTAGCCGCTCTGGAACTTCTTTCTTACTAGTGGAATACGAAAGGAATGTGGATGGTTCACTTCTGTGTTCATGGCATTAAAGGCTCAACTACTGGATCTAAGGTACGTATCTCATCAGACCATTTAACATAGAAGCAGCCATAGAGTAATGAGAGGCTTGCGACGTTTCACATGCTGTGTACTTATGTACCGTGTTTGAGTAGATAGCTTTGATTCTTAAGCATAATTATTATAGACATTAAATTTTCAGTTTAAGATAAAACAGGGACGTATACTTAAGCACATGTACTCACTAAATAAAACATATATGTGCGATAGAAATTATTAGGGGAATTTGAGATAATCATAATTAAGTAATTCATCGCGTCTAGAAGAAAACTCAACAGAATGCAGAAAGCACTGGACGGCTGTTTCGTCCTATATCTGGGACTCATCAGCAGTGCGCATCCACTACCGAGAATTGAAACCCGTTATCAGGCAAACGTCATACCAAGTGTACTAACGGGCCTCGGTGACGAAGCGGTAACGAATTAAACTCGATATATTCCCAAGCCGTTCCATCCAGAACATTAGATAGGAATAGTAGTTGTGGCTCGTGGGGGCACAGTCCTATGGGTAAGGGAAACTCGAATGAGTTCCACCACGGAATATGTGATCGAGCGGCGCTGTTGAAATTTCTTCTAGACTCGATGAATTATATATATATATATATATATATATATATATATATATATATATATATATATATATATATTATGGTCCATATATATATATATATATATATATACTACTGAGAGAGAGAGAGAGAGATTATTATTGGTCCATATATATATATATATATATATATATATATATATATATATATATATATATATATATATCTGAAGGGCGTTTAGACAGAAATAATTATTTTAAAAAGTTCTGTTAAAAAATACAGACAAGTTTTTCTGTCCAAGTTTTGTTTTTAAATAATTTTTTTAATGTTTGAAAACTCGATAAAACTGGATAGACAGACGGGCTTTGTCGGTATTATCTAACAAAATCTGTTCAAAATCTGTACATATGTTTATTATCAAGAAAAGGTATGGCATGTGGAACTAGAACAATCTACCCCGGTAGACGAAACAAAGTGTTCGGTTCGAAATTCCAACGATTATCACCTGAAGAAGGCCAGAGTGTACAACGGTCGAAACGTCGTGAATACGACAATAAACATGAGGACAACAGTCCGAACAAAGTAAATAGTATAAATTGTTACAATACCTCATCTCAGAAATATAGACTGAGCCTGAAGAAGGCCATAACGTACAACGACCGAAACGTCGTGAATATGACAATAGAGATGAGCACAACAGTCCGAGTAATGTAAATAGTGTAATAGTTACAATAACTCTTCTAAAAAAAATTGACAGATTCTGAAGAAGGCCAGAACATACAACAGTCGAAACGTTGTGAATATGACAACAAAAATGAGAACAACAGTTCAAACAATGTAAATAGTGTAATAGTTACAATACCTCATCTCAGAAATATAGACAGAGCCTGATAAAGGACATAGCGTCCAATGACCGAAACGTCGTGAATATGACAATAAAGATTAGGACAGCAGCCTGAACAATGTAAATGGTGTAAATAGTTACAATACCTCATCTTAGAATTATAGACAGAAATTTTTATTACTTCAAACGTTATTATAGTAGATACTCATATTTGAAATAGACGCCCATTTTTATTTTAAACAATGCGTATTACATCTATCAGTCTGCGTATTCGAAGAAAATGTGTTCTCCGTCAAATGTGTTCTCCTTTGTAGGAGAAACCATCTTTTGATCCGATGTGCTTTATCACTCGGTTGCGAAGAGCGTTACATTTCAGCAAGGTTTTATGTTCCCTTTTAAGGAAAGCACACTTCCTCAATAAGAGATTTTCTCAAAAGCCCATATCGGCTCAGCTTCGTATAGAGAATATGTTCTTAAATTTTAAAGATTGCCGAGTACTTAAAATGCGTCAGCTTTTTATTCCTCAATTATGTTTTTAAGGTTAAAGCATCCGCAGAACAACATTAAATAAAAATCTGTCATCGAGCTGTCACAAATTTGTTAAAAAAGCTGCTGTCAACATAATAACCAATCTACTGTCGTGTTAAAAAAATGCAATTCTGTGATATTCTAATCAAAAAAAAAAAAAAAAAAAAACATAGTTGTTTCAAATAAGATTAATTAAACTTTAAATCATTTCTCAAATAAAGTTTCAGAAAAAATATATTTTATTTTTGTAAGATTTTTTAATAAAGATTTACATTTATTTGCTAAAAATGGCGCGAAATTAAAATGTTAGAAATTTTAAGATAAATTTTTATTACTTCAAACGTTATTAGTAGTTGATACTCGTATTTAAATAGACAATTCAATTTTATTTTAAACTGTGTATTACGTCTACCATACTGCGTATTCGAAAAATCTTGATGAAAATGTGACCTGCGGCAGGAATCGAAGCTGCGTCCACCTTTGTAGAAGAATGCACCTTTTGATCCGATGTGCTTTTTAAGGAATGCACACTTTCTCACTAAGAGATTTTATCGAAAGCCCACATCAGCTCAGTTTCGTATCGGAAGTGTTAACAAAATAATATCTAAAAAATTCATGGATTTATTTTTAATCCGACAATTTTATTACTTCAAGAAGTTATTACTTAGTGGATACTCGTATTTGAAATAGACGCTCCATGTTTATTTTTACTTTAAACATTGCTATCGTGATATCTTGTACAATTGGGGGATGCAAGTTTGATACCTGCCGGAGATCACATTTTCTGTATTAAGATTTAAGTTTTTTAAATGTGTTACGAGCTAGTTCAATACTGAGTAGTGAGTTCGATTCTCACTGGGTGCTCATTATTTTCTGCCTTGTGCCACATGTCAGCTTATGCTTACTAAAACGATATATATATATATATATATATATATATATATATATATATATATATATATATATATAATGTATAAATGGAGATATATATTATCCGTGAAAGAAAATTTACGTATATTTTTGAATTTCTGAGATTGTTTTGTTCGAAAAGAAACTCGATGACATTTGCTCTCGATTTCCATGAAATCCATTCGTATCATTTTCTTAAATTTCCTTTGCTTATGGCCATATCAGGTTGAAACACCGGTTCCCGTACGATCACCGAAGTTGAGCAAAGTCGAGCTTGGTTAGTACCCAGATGGGTGACTACTTGGGAATACCAGGTGCTTAGATGTGCGGGTGGTGTAATGCTCGGAATTGTTAACTGGAGAGTAGAGTTCCAATTCCTGTTGGGTTCATTATATTCACTCATGCGCAAATATCCTTGGGAAAGGTATGAATCCACCTCTTCTCCCCCCAGCTTTAGGTTAGCTAGACTTGTATGACTAAATCCTTAATATCTCAAAAAAGAAAATCTAAAAATATTTTCTGGCTTTAAATAACTTGAAAATGGTTGATAAGCCATAGAAAATGTAGGAATTAATGTCGTCTTTCCTCCTTTGTATTGCTGAGTAGAACGGGCAAAGAAACGATGAGTAAAAAATCCACAAGTTATTATGCAGATTATTATTGTTTTGATTACCATATAGAATTTTAAAAATATTTTATTGTAATCCCGTCATTTTTACGGGGGAAATGATAATAATAATAATAATAATAATAATCATGATCAAAAAGCTATCAAAATACAAGAATAAAAATGTGGCGCATGCGAACATCAACAATCCCTGTTGTAGTTGGAGCCTTCAGATTGGTTGGAAAAGAGTCCAGTAGATTAATTGAAGGGATTCTTGGAAGTCCATGCCTTAAAGAAATACAAAAAATTGTTCTCACGAGTACAACCTATAACTTACAAAGGGCTTTATCTTTGTAAATTTTTTTTCTTTTATTGGTCAGTGGAAAATATCATGATGCCATAACTTCTAACCTTAGGTCTCTGGGCGGGACACAGAAAGAAATGTGTACAGACCAGAAATCAAAGAAAATAATAATAATAATAATAATAAATAATAATAATAATACTTAAGAAAAGTGCACGAATTAAGAAAAAAATAAGAAAAGAAAAAAACAGTCTTTGACAATGTTAAACAATATTTCGACAATGTCTTCAAGTTATATTTTAAAAAAAAAATTCAAGTATAAAAATATATAAAACCTACAAAAAATTATAAGTCTTTATGCAAACATTGCTTGTCTTGTAATGAACCCCCCCACAAAAAAAACAAACCCAAAACGGTTGTACTGATAATCAACGCGTCAAAACGAAAGAAAGACCCTCAGTATGAAGTCATGCAACTGAAACGTACGTAATATGATGGGTATTTTGGTCATCTTGGAATATTCCGTTAGCTGATTAGTTAATAAGAGGAATTAATCAAACAGCTTATTATAATGCTTATGGAACTCTCCTGTTATTCTTTTCATTCCCCCGGGGCGGGAAGTTAGTAGTTTGTATACGTAACTATCCTCATTCGTAATAAGAACCGAAAACTGTACAGTCTGAATATTTTTTCAGAATGTACACCTTAATATGCTTGTCAAAATTACAGTCGTTTGCAATAAAATGTTCTGCAAGCTCCGTCGATGTTACATTACTGTGTCTCTGACATTAAACAAACATGACATGATTTATGTGAGCTGCACAAATGAAAAATGAAATAAGAGATTCAATGGACACAGGTATAATGTCATAAGTGTTGAAAAATATTGGAAGAGTTATGTCAATCATTTTGTTCAATAATAATAATAATAATGTGTGTGGCATGGAGAGGGAAAATGTCACAAACATCATTAGCTGACATGATAAAGTAGCCCTTCATCTTTATTGAGGCCTATGTAGAAAGTTTGTAGTCGACGAGAAATGATACTGTCATGAACCAGAGGTGACAGAAAACGACTAAGTCGAATTCTTTTGGCGTTTCAGTATCCAAACAAGCCGCATCCTTGAGGACACCACACCAGGTCTCATCATCGTTGAAAATAAAATAAACAAAATGCCTCCTCATTGATATGGCTGTTTCTGTTGACCCTAATATCAAAGTGAACGAAATTGATAAGCTCAAGATAAACACGGACCTCGGATTGAAGTTGCTAGAATGCTGGACGTGCAAGCCACTGTTGTCCCAGTTAGCATTGGGACGTTCAAATCTATACAACCGAAGGTAAATTCCGACATTAATAAAATTGGAGTAAAACCTAGAATCCCATCGCCAAGAAAATCTACGTTGCTTCGCGCTGCAATTATTCTGCGAAAAGTTCTATTTCTTTGAAGTACGATATCAATAACACAAGATCTCGGGATGAGAAACCGTGCGGAAAAAGAGAATAGTAATAATAATAATGATAATAAATTAGTTGGAAAATAATCGAATCGGTGACAGGTTTTAAACTTTAAATCGTCATTCTATTAGTATCAGATTTTATTTCAAAGAATGAACGAATTTTCAGGACTTTTCTGTTTCTGACTATCCAGTTAGTTATGATGGACTATGCTTACCCACACAGTATGTAAGTGTTAAGATGGAAAGAGGATGGCGGTCACTTAAAATAAATGACACACTAGATGGGTATGAGAGATACAACTCTTGCATCCGCCAATTTCTCTACATGTTTTTTTTTTTTTAAGTAGATCGCTTAAGTAGATACGCACAAGCGCGCGCACACACACACACTTATATATATGTATGTACATATGTATATACATATATATATACAGGGTGTGATGGATAAATTGTCTAAATTACGCAAAAATGAGAATAACACTCACCTCGCATTTTAACAGATGTATTTGTCAAAATTGCACAAAAATATTTTGAAATATTAACAGAAAATTTATTCAATAAATTCGCCACTGGCTTCAGCCCCGACCTACAGACGACTTCATAATCGCCTGCATTTATTCTGTGCTGTTTCCTTGTTTAATTTCGTGAATACTGCCATAATCCCTGCCCTCAGTTCATTTTTGGTGTTACAAAGAGTTTTGTTGGTCTCTTGCTTAACTGTGACCCACACATAATGAGTGGGTTCTCCTACTTGTGTGGCATGGTGCAGAGTGCACTGGCTCCTGATGGCACTTGACGTAGGTCTCATAATAATCAAGGGGGTTGTAGGCTGTGGCGTTTGATGGCGATACGGCCGAAGAAATTGTAGACAACCTTGATTGAGTTCTGCTCTTGTGGCATGATGTAGAGTGCTGCTGCCAGTCATAGGGTCTACCATCGTTCACCCTCTTGACTCAGGGTAGAACTAACTCTTCAAGGCACTTGATGTGGGCCTCCATGTTGAGTCTGAGGCCCTATGAGAAGATCAATAGAGGCATAACGTCGCCATCACTAGTGACCAGTTCAAACCCCATGATGTTGACAGGATATATCATCCAACTCTTTCCGAATCCTCTGCATTGTCTTTAGATTGACACGCAAACACTATAAAATATTAGTAATGTAGCTTCCGGTGCGAATGCCAAGTAGTACAGCATGCTGTTTTCAAATTTCTAGCGGAGTGAGTTGTGTCATGGTTTTCGCAACAAAACGAAGCCTAACTCAACCTACTATACTGCGTAGACAAAAAAAAAAACAAAACAAAACAAAAAACAAATAGCGTGAAATTAAAAATACAGAATGACGACAATTTACCCATCGCATATTTTATATATATATATATATATATATATATATATATATATATAATTATATATTTAAAAAATTATAACATAAATATGTTATAAAATCACTACAAAAATAGCCATTTTGTTTCAATACATCCGGTGTCTTATCAAGTGATGGTGTGTGTTTGTAGGATGTAGAATATCATCCGAAACAATAGTCAAGATGATGAATATATATATATATATGTGTGTGTGTGTGTGTGTGTGTGTGTGTGTCTGTGTAGAGAGAGAGAGAGAGAGAGAGAGAGAGAGAGATAAGAAACCGTGGCGGCAATTGTTGTTTCCAATGTTTTATATTTTAAATTCCCCTACATTATCGTTTTTTAATTGCATTTATCACTCTTTTTAATTTAGCCCTACGTCTTGACAAATATGATTTTTGCCATAGGTTGAATTTATAAAGT
The DNA here is from genome assembly GCA_903632075.3 of Acanthosepion pharaonis. Lineage (NCBI taxonomy): Eukaryota > Metazoa > Mollusca > Cephalopoda > Sepiida > Sepiidae > Acanthosepion > Acanthosepion pharaonis. The sequence continues at coordinate 2,878,437 of CAHIKZ030000080.1, read as the reverse complement.
ATATATATATATATATATATATATATATATATATATATATTTTATACATTTTATATTTTCTCAATGCTCGAACACTTAAAAGCGGATAACATAAAAAAAATCTTAAACGATTTTTTTTTCTTTTACTCTTTAGAAATGTGAGCTTGTGAAAAATAATATAAGATTTAATTATTTTAAACACACAAAAATGTTTTCACACACAACACATTTTTGTTATCCATCTGATGAAGCCTTTGAATGTGAAATGCATTATCAGATATTATTTTCGGCACATATTTTTCATGAACATTTTTCCAAATGTCAGTAACTTATAACACTGTCAGGATTACATAACTAAATTTATTACATACTTATATATATATAGTTTATAAACATTTATGGTCCAGTGCTCATACTGCGGTTCTTGACAAAATCCAAAGAAGGATATGCAATGTAATCTATCCTGACTTGGCATGTCGACTTCAGTCACTTTCTCACTGGTGTGATGTGGCTTCCCCTTGTCTTTTCTACAAATATTTTCATGGCTCTGATGAGTTTTTTCCCTGTTGCCCTGACTACGCGAGTTTAAGCATGATACTAGATTGGCATCTAGGTACCACCCTTTTACTGTTGAATTAGTTAAATGAACCGCCACTTTTACCTCGACAGTTTCTTTTCTAGCACTTCCCGCCTGTGGAACTCCCTTCCGTTTTTTTCTTCCCTGATAACTACAGTCTTCAAAAATTTAAATGCAACGTCACTCTCCCTCTTCTATCTTCTTAAACCCTGTTCAGCTTTTATCCCTTCCTCGGTCCCCCCTCTACCCAGTTTTTTCACTCACCTTCACTCCCTGTAACCCCCTGCATACACTAGTGGCATTTCCGCCTTGCTTGAGATGAAATGATTAATATATATATATATATATATATATATATATATATATATATATATATATATATTACATACCCCCCCAAAGAACAAACAATACCTCAACATAGAGATAGTCTGTTTCAAGCCGTACTGTACGCAGCTCTCAGTCCATAAGTGTCTGTCTCGGAGCATTGCTTTAAATTTATTTTCAAAGTCATTCCTCCTCTGGTAGACGCCTTGTTAATGAAAATGGGTTTGTGTTAGCGATTGGTAGGGTCGTAAGATATCTTATCCCGGGTGAAGTGGTCTGGGGTTGAAGTTTATTTATGGCCAGGACCTTTGTTGTTTGTAGTTTAATATCAGTTCCTACTATGGGGCGTTTCTTATACAGGTCCCGAATGTGTTTTTCTGAGATTCACAGGAAATAGTTTTTTGTACTACAGGTGTCCAATATTATTAACAAGTGATGGGGGATTTAAACTTAAATCCATTAAGATTAATATAAATTAGTTGAGTTATAGATTTATAGATTGTGGGTAATAACCGAACACCCATTGGAATAAATCATACTGTCCAACACACTTATATGCGTACATAACTTCATACATACATATGTCTACATATGTCCATACATATATGCCACTCTACGTACACTTACACCCCCACATATATGCACATGTATTCTTATGTCATTTTGAATCTATTTCTATGTCTACATTTCGTGATTACTTCTCTCCATTGGTGTAATAGTTTGAATTAATCTTTATATTTTATTATACTGATTTTTTTTCTTCTAAACATAACTTGCACCTATCCCCAAAATTATTGGGGTGTGTTTGCGAAACATAGAATTTTCCAATTTACTTGAGGATTCAGGCCCATTTCCTTCAATTCCCAAAATCTTTTCGAAAGAGCTGTTTGGTGTTTTAATTTTGGATTGGGGAATGAATGCCTATGTGTATTGATTCTCTTTTAAAATTTTCCTGCAGATATGTCGAAGTAAATATGCTTTGTCGTGTTTTCTTTGGGGTAATGGTTGTCTGGTATACTACTCTAGTGAATCTGCGTTTGCCCTCTACTGGGCAGTTTTCCTTAATTCTACAATTACACGGGGTTTCCATGTTAGATTTAGTTTTTTTTTCCATGGAATTTACTTAAAATGTAATTGTCATTGGAATTAATAATTTGGTACATGTTATCAGCGCAGGAATAGCTAATTTTGACTGATTTCCTGTTGAATATCTGATTTAAGGTGTATTTTGTTGAAGTGTTTAGTAATTAATTTTAGGAAGTACTGTCCGATGTTGATACTTGACAGTTTGCAGAAGGGAGGTTTATATATATATATATTTATATATATATATATATATATATATATATATTATAAATTGATTTATTTAAATATGTTTTTTTTCGCTACACAGTTCTAACCATGTTTCAAAAATGGAAGCTAAAAGCTACGAATTTAAATGTGTAGCGAAAAAAAAATCATATCTATAAGAACACCGCATTATATATCTTACTGTTCTTTCTTTTTATTTATATATATATACATACATACATATATATATATATATATATATATATATATATATATAATATTATGAACATTAGACAGTGAAGTCAACAGCCAGTCTTTCCAAGATAAACGTAATCGTCAGGTCAATCGTAGAGCTATCGATTGCGTTTAAGCATGAAACAGACTGCCGCCAGTGGTGTTGACTTCAATGTACACATATATTTATATATGTTCTGTCTGATACTGAACACTTTATCCCATGAATATCGCATACCTCAGAATTATATATATATATATATATATATATATATATATATATATACATTTATATTTAGGCAGCATATTTTCATTCAAGTAGGTTTAGTTAAATAATTTACACGTAGTATGTCTATTTATTTTAGTTTTAATTCTTTCAAGTTCACGAATTAATTTCTTGAAAATTAGTCAAGAAAAATACAAAAATTTTCTTTCAGATAATTTTTATTTTCCCAATTAATTTCAATCTCATCTGAGACCATTTTCAACTGGTTAAGATATCTGTGGGTGGGTGTACAGTAGTTCCGTAAATTCAAAATATTTTTTATTCTTTGTTTATAACGTTTTAAATTCAAGATTTTTCCATTTATACAAAGGAGGTAACTTTTGTATTTGTTTTTAAAGAACACGATTTTTTTTAATTATAATGTTTTAATTTAGTAGTTTTATATAAAATTTTGCCGCCACAATCATTTAAGAACTTTGTTATTTACTCATAGTTGACTTTATTCATTTTTGGCTGCAATTCACTTATATAAAGGGCTCCCAGAATTTTAAGTTTTTGCCTGTTATTATTTTAATGAAGTATTAATGTATTTTTGGCTAATATCTGTCTAAACTGTGAATGTGGACATGGGTGTTTCTTTAAATGTTCTGAGATTGAACTATGAGAGATAAATAGATAGATAGATAAATAGATAGATAAGAATTATACGCGTATTACAGTTATTTTTGAAGGTCTGTTTTCTTTATCTTTTTGTTCGCAATGTACTAATTAAGAATATACGTTTCCAAATTGATTTGATTTAAAATAATGACATGCTGTTGTTTAAATTAGGCGTTCAGAATGTTATTAATTATAATCATAATGTCATTAACTGAATTAGTCTATCTCTTTTAAATGTACTATAATCCGTTTATGTATTATTTTAAATTGTCTGGGGCGTTGTGGCCGGTTCGTTTAATCGTCACTCTCCTTCCCTGCACCGTCTTATCACTTTTATTGGAGAACATTTATTGTCAAGAATTAGACGAATGTTCTCTTATTCAAGAATCGCTTTCCTGCCAGACTATGTTCTTAACAATGGTTTCGGTAGCACTCTGCTAGTCGGTATCAATTCCTTCAATTTTCCTCGAGAATAATTTGATAAAGCGTTTCGCTGAAGTGTGAGAGAAAAGAATGCTATTGAAGTCTTGAATAAAAACTGGCATTAATTATTGAATGGAATCAGTTCAATTGCCAACCGTGTTTGTTAACCTTTCGCGTCAAGATCTGACCTCCATATTTTATTAAAAGCCTTAGCGAAGATTTGAGAGATAGATTGAATAAAGAATAATATTATCCCGTACTGTCAACAGCGGCCATTCAGCACTCTGTCTCGGAGGTGGCAAATGCCGAATCGACGACTTTGACAAAGCGGCATATACTTTCTGGCCTCAACATTAATTTCACAATCAAATGGCGTCAAACGCCGACCACGTGCCATACCTACCAGGGCTATATTGTTGTAGCTATACTACCACTACCCCTAAACTATAAACTTCGCACATACGTCAAACGAGGACGGCCAAAGCATCTAGTGTAGTGCTGTATTTATTTTTTGGCACTTCAGTTTATCTCACTCTCTACTATATATATATATATGTGTGTGTGTGTGTGTGTGTGTGTGTGTGTGTGTATAGCTGGTTACACTTATTCGAGAATAACTAGGGCGGTTAGCCAATTCCTATTGCAGACCCTTGTTCATGCGCATTTTGTGTATTTTCAACACCCACAGAGTCCACCTGTGGTTTATACTGCAACTATACTGAGCAGACCTTAGTTACAGTTTCTGGGAAAGAGCGTGTTATCTAGCGTGATCAACAATTTGAACAATGTCAGCGCACTGAAACCCTCGGCCACGGTAAAATTGTGACTTCGTGCCAGCACAGCTAGCTACCGTCTACCCAATTTCACTCACAAGGCTTCGGTCAATCCGTGGCATGGTTTTTCCGCGCTTGGATCGACCCCTTCAGTCAATAACATCAGAAAGCTGGGTCTCATGATCAGAATGCGAACATTCTAACCACTCGGCTATATCTGAAAATAATTCACATTTATCTGTATCTCACTCATTTAAACCATTATTTAACTCCTCTCTTTAAAAACTTCTCTCTGTTAAATTTTAATCCCCGCCTTCACCTTTAGGCCTTCCTGTTATACCTCTCTCTAGAGCTTTCATTGTTATATATATATATATATATATATATATATATATATATATATATATAATTATTCATACAAAAAACAAATACAAAGGTTAAGGATTTAATTGGCGAGAAATCCATCGTCGCGAACAATTCAAATAATATACAAAACCCCGAACCTGTTTATGAACGAAAAAATCCTTGTTTCTATAAATTTCTGTTGCATGAGTTCTTATTATTTTTACAAGCTTTCGTCTGTTCCTACAGACATCCTCAGGTATGGAATAGATTTTGTTCTTGTTTTTACTCTCAGTAATAAGAGGACAACGAAAATATATGTATATTGTGCGTTCTTATACAAATATGGGAATAAGTGAATTCTTTTTTACTGGTAAATTTTCTGTCAAAGTGGCATGAACTTTATTGTAATGTCGCACTTATTATCCAAAAATTGCATTTGGATCAGTTAATTTAATTTCAATAAAAAGAATATATATAAAAGAATATAAGAACGCACAATTGTAAAATTTAAATTCAAACTCAGCGTTGCGACAGCACGCTCCAAAAACACTAACTCATTTCTAATAGCATTTTTCGGATTACAACAATACATATTTTCGTATAACGTTTATTGATTGAAGATGGAAAACACGATCTTCCGTGAAAGTTACAAATTGTGTCAGCGCTATTAATAGGAAAGAATCTAGAACAATGATATATGAAACCTGAGACGGCTGATGGATAAAGAATAAATTTAAAATCGGGTTGGTGAGGACTTGTTTATAAACAAATGCAAAAGGGCAGGAGGCGATGTTTAATTTGGGTCATTAAAAAAAAAAATAGACGAAAATATTTTTGATAAAAACATATTGAAGTAAATTGGACCGGGGAGGTAAGATCAGTGTATGTTTACCGCTAGCGAAATCTGATCTGAACATAAGTTGTATCCGCTGAATTTGGTCACCGAAAAGACAATTGAAATGAACATTGAACTAATTAATTTTATCCACTAAAAGATTTGAAATAGATCTGAATTTAAACTTTGCTTATGGCGACACTCGTGTTAGGCGAGTGAACAACCTGGTTTATAACCTTCGGTTTGCTATATAAACGCGAGTTTTGCTGAGTTGGAGAGACTTGGGCGTTAGAGGAGAGCGACGTTGAGAGAGAGAGAGAGAGATAGAGAGAGAGAGAGACTGTCGTTGCAGTGCGTCGGTCCAGTGGCGAGTCAGAGATAAGGACTTCAAGAAATATCATCGTCGTTGTAGCAGTCGCATTGAAAAGTCGCTGAAACTTAACGTTTGTCACTTACGACAACCAACTGAAAAGCTACACTTCCACAAGGGTTGGAATTACGAGTCACATATCCCCCCCAAGTTGATTTGGAACGAGTTAATCACACACACACACACACACCTCTCTGTTGGTATAATTGGTAGAGGAGTGGTCCTCTGTTCTTATGTTAATTTCTTTTCTATCCTTTCTGTAAACTCTTTCTACTGTTGTTGTTTTCTTATATAAAAGACATCGATATTTTACCCATTGTTGTCCGGCTTCTGCAGTTATTATTTCCTTGTTTGCCACATACTAATTTTCCTGCCGCCCACCCTCACAGCCGTGCCTACATCCTCAATCGACCGTGAATGTATTGACAACACCCCGCTTACTGGATCTAAAAGCTAACACAACGTGGGCAGCAGGTGGAACTTGGCCAGTGACCGGTCGAACACTCTACTGGTAGTCAGGGAGCGTGCGGCCAGCTACTCCTGAGTTCGGTTCAGACCGAGTGGGTGCCCCAACCCAAAGAGGAAGACGCCGGAGGTTGAGGGACTGAAGGGACGAGTGGTAGATAACAATGTTTACTGAAGAACGATATTTTCTCGAGAAATGACGGTCCTTAAACAAGAAATTGAAAATTCATGTGCACCAATGCGAGTGGACACTTTGGTCAGCGTTGTCCAAGCAGTCGTTCGGCGTACTAATAAATGTCTGGAAGTTAAAGGCCACCATTTTGAGCATATCCTGTGATTCTATAGTTCAAAGGTGTTATATAGGAATAAAGTGTCGCTACCGGCACTTGAGTTTGAACATTGATCACCAGAGAGCAAACACAGGCGATCCCCTTTTTAAATTAAGTATACCACGGGGGCCATAGAGGAAACGCATAAGTAGGAAGTCGTGTGACGTCTAAAGGATCGCCATTTCTACTCTATCCTCTATTACTATACGGACCGCTATTCTCTACTCTATTCACTAAATGTTTTCTCTATACTGATCACTATACGGTGATTACTATTCGAGCGAGTATCATCGAGCAAGTACTATTAGTGTGAATGTTATTCGAGGGCGTCTGACATCAGTATTGTTCAACAGTGTACTATAGTTGTATCTGCGATTACAAAGTCTCTACTACAACAAGCATTACGAAAGTGACAACGAGTTATTCGTTGACATCACAAAAGTGACGAGTGTTCGTTGACTTGTATTAATCTCGTGATGTCTGAAAAACTTTAGTATTACAATATCTAAACAATTTATTTCCTTTCCTGAAGTGTCTGTACATATTTTGGCGGACTCTGTATGTATGATTTACACAACTAGCTTCCCTGTGCCTTTTCTATAAATACTTTCATAGTAATTGGTTGTTATGAGCATTGCTCTATGGTACAGAGACTTTCCGAATAGAAGCGCTTTATTACTTTGCTCGGGATGAATTGATTTAAAAAAGGAAAGAAAACTGAACTTTAAAAATGAAACAAATGTGATGCAAACAACTGTTTCATTGATGAAACCTTTTTTAAAAATTAATTTGAGTTTTTCCGCTCAGCATATGATGGTTAAAAAATCTGATGGATTTTGAGGACATTTAAATTGATTAATCGAAATTGATTGATTAAAATTGATTAATTTCTTTTTTTTAATAAGAGGGACTTCTTTAAGGTCACGGTAAAATCTATCTTGTTCTACGGCTCAATAACATGGACAATGACGAAACACCAAGACGTATCACTTGACAGAACATACATAAGGATGTTACGAATTGCATTGGACCTGAGCTGGGAGAATCCCCCCCCCAAAAAAAAACGTCTGTATGGATACCTTCCTATTATCACAGTTTCGCTAAAAGAGAGAAGGCTTCGGGTAGCTGGTCACTACTGGAAAAGTAAGTCAGAACTTGTGAGTGACACCCTCCTTGGAACCCATTGAGCGGCAAATGATCGGTTGGAAGACCTCATCATATCAACATTGACCAACTTGCAGATGACCCTGGATGCCATCTGGAGGACCTATCGACAGCGATGTCTGACAAAGATGGTTGGAAGGAAAGAGTCAGGAGAAACCGATAAGAATTCTCAACCTAATGATAATGATGATGATGATGATGATGAATTTCTTATGCATTACTGTTTATTATTTCTATTTATATTTGGAATATATTTTAAAAAAATACTTTGGAAAATATATATGAAATACGAAAGTTTTGCTAAGAGCGCAATCGCGGACAATGCAAAGCACTGTTAGCGATTTGCGGATAGTGACGTTCTCCTATAAAATAAATCCTACAAACGCTTAGTAATAGTAAAATGACAAATGCTCAATGTCGAAAACAGAGCTTACTTATATAAAATAATAGCAAATAATATTTCCAATTGAACATTGCTTCTAGCAACAAACAGAGTGTAGTATGTAGATTGATTGATTTGCTTTTTACGGTTTATCAACCTTTTACAGGACATTTAAAGCTAGATCATATTTTTGGATTGCAAGAATCTTTTATAGATAATAATGATTTGGTGATACAAATCCTACTAATTAATTCGTAGCTGGAGGGCGGCTGAGAAAAGATAGATTCATACCTTTCTGAAGGGTATGTGCGCGTGACGTAATATAACGAACCCGACTGGAATTGGAACTCGGGTCTCCAACTTCAAATTCTACGCTGTTATCTATTACACTATCCGCACATCCAAGCTTAGAGCATCTGGTATTTCCAAGTCACCCATCGAAGTACTGACTAATATATATATATATATATATATATATATATATATATATGTATGTATACTGGGTGTAACTGCAAACTTGTCCAAATCGTATAAAAGCAAAATTGTCCAATTGTTAGATTAAGCTTTGAATCGATTTGTATCTTAGAAATGATTAAAGATATCTTACTGGAATTCTCCGAGGTTTTTATAACATTATTGGCTCTACATTGGGCAATAAGAATTCATAATTACTCTCCAAGTTTAACAGAAGTATCTTGATTAAATCGATCATAAACAAAAATGACGTTCATCATTAATTAATCATAGCTAAGTATCAGAAGCTCATGATGTACTGAAATAAAGTTCATATATATATATATATATATATAATCATTTTTCAACTTATTCAAGATGATCTTCGCTCTCTCTAACCTTCTAAATTTCTGTCCTAGGGTAACAAAGTGCCTCACACGTTTTCACGTACGATTTCATTATCAAGTCTTTTTTTTTCATTGCTCTTTGGACTGTCATAGCTGAAACTCCTCTCTCATGTGCCAAAATCTTATGGATTAAGTCGGATCTTTTCTAATTGATCTCTTTAGCTTTAAGTTGAAATGGTAATCCCTCTAACTGTTGTGACCTTCTGATTCAGTTTTTCTCTCTACTGTCTCCTTTTTTTTTTTAAATTATTCACCATTCTCTCGATAGTTCTTGAATGGACGTTTTGAAGGTGGAAGCTAGAGTATGAATGTTGGCACAATTATTGAAGGCTTGAATGATCTTTTTCCTCTCAGTATTTCTCAGTTCAGAAGACAGTGGTGCTGACACAAAACGATTTTAACCTGTTCTCTTTCTAGGTAAAGAACTCAAATGGGCTTTTCAGTTATCACTAGGACAAATGGTATCAAGATGGCTAAACGTCTTATCTGAAAACTTGGAAAAAAGAAACTCAATTAGTTTAGTGTGATGGGCAGTTATGTTGTTACACTATTTAGACAATTTTTTCTGTTACATCCGGTATATATATATATATATATATATATATATATAATAAAAGTAATGGATATTTACTTATCCGACAGATTTTTATCACTTTGAACGTTATTTTAGTGGCTACCCATATTTGATTAAACGCTCCGTTTATTAAATAGTATATTTGTTTATTTTCCTCTACCGAGATATTCGAGCTATTAAAAATAAGTATGCGTTTTCGACAGGATTTGAACTTTGCGTCCTCGTTTGCAGGAGAAACCGCCGTTGCATACGACGTACTCGAGACCGACTCGGCCACGAAGTGCGTCGCCGATCAAGAGAACGATTCGACGCATTCAGCTAAAATTACGTTTCAAGTGATAAAACCTGTCTGATTAATAAATAAAAAATCCAGCACTTCTTTATAAATTGCTTTGTTTACGTACGGATATGAAACTGAGCAGATATGTATATTTTGAGTCTAAGAAAGGTTTGCGTTTACAAGGCACTATTCTGCTTTGCTTGATCTTCGTGCTTGAGTCGGTAAATTTATATATATATATATATATATATATATATATATATATATATATATATATATGCATTGCGTTTATTTTGGCAGCGTGTTTTCATTAAGACATGTTTCATTAAATAATTTAGATAAGTTTTGTCTACTTATTTTAAATAGTATCCATTCATAATTACGGACAAGTACCTTAGTAACCTTATTGATTGCAGGAAGAGAGAAAGTACCATGTTGATACATATTTATTTATGCCGAGTACTTTTGTCATTAGCATAATGTCATCATCAGGGTCTTGTTTTTCTAAGACAAAATTGTGTTTATCTGAAAATTAAATTTTTACTTCTAAAGTGAAAAACACTGAGGTTATGTACTGTCCAATTTTAAATTTTAAGAGGTAAACGTCAAGGGAGGTAACTAAGTTATTGAAATGTCGAAATATACAAAAAAATAATTATGAATACTGCACAAAAGATTTTAAATATTTATAGTATATAATTTAAAATATTTAGGTTTTAACTAATAGTTATGTAATATATTTTCTGTTTATACGTTAATTTTTATAAATATAATTTAAGTAAACACTCTGCTTTTTAATTAAATGTAGTTAATACTGTTTAATTAAAAAAACAATTATAAATTATATCTATAAAGATAACGTATAAACAATATATATATATATATATATATATATATATATAGAGAGAGAGAGAGAGAGAAAGAGAAACAAGAGAGAGAATGAGTGACAAAGACAATAAAGATAATCAGCCATTTTTATTCCTATATTTGAAGTTTAATCCACTGAATACAGATCTTGCCCAAAAGACTGAAGATAAATTAATATTGCCTGTTTCCATGTTCGAACCGAGCAATAGTATTTAAGTCAATAATTGGGCGTGATCTAAATCCAAGCAGAAGCTTTAGGTTGACAGAAATGTAATCTCTTATTATTATTGAGAAATGATGACTCTCCACAACTTCTTATCCTTTCTCGCTCTTAGTAAGATTTGTCTTTTCAACACTCTTCCCAGTCCTTGTTCTGTCACACAAACCCGTTAGGTAAAATACTCGCTATTTTCCCCCTGTTTCTCTTGCGTTCAATATGTCCTGTGAGCGAATATTTTATAATTCAGCATAATTTAAGTACCTTACTTCAATGCTAGTCACCCATTTAATGACTTTCACAAACTTTTGGACAAATACACTCTGATCAGTATCCTCTAGGGACTCTTTGGTAAAAAGTAAATTTAGGCTAAAATCACATGACCATAAAAACTTGGATTACAGATGTTTAACCAAAAGATATTCATTTTTTTTTTTGCTTAATGAGATTTTTATCCAACAAACACAGTATCGACCGAAAAGAAATCTTTGCCTGTAGTGAATTGATTGGAACCCGATTAGTCGCTTATGACTATAAAATGTCTCTTAAATTTAAAGTCTAGGTTTTCTTTTTCTTTTTCTTCTTCTATTATTATTATTATTATTATTATTATTATTATTATTATTATTATCCTTCATATTCTTCTTCTTTTCATTCTTCTTTTCATTCTTTTATTCTTATTCTTCCTCTTTTTCTTCTTTTTCTTCTTCTTCTTCTTCTTTTTATTCTTATTCTTATTCTTTTATTCTTCATATTCTTTTCAGTCTTCATCTTCTTCTTTTTCTTCTTCTTCTTCTTCTTCTTATTCTTATTATTATTCTTCTTATTATTATTATTCTTTCGGCCTTAATCCCGTAAGGAGTGTCGTTGGGGCGCCGAAGTTCTGATCTGTCCGCCAGAATTCGGTTTTCCGCGAATGGCTACTCGGTGTGCTCATCATGTGACGTTTTAACCTGACGAAGCTCATCCCTCTCCAGGTTAGACCACAGCCAGTGTCCTCCAACTAGGTAGCTCGCCTTGGTCGTAAACACGTGGTCGTTGTAGTTCATTTGAGGAACTTTTCCGCCCTGGCTGGTGAACTGAGTCGAGGAGGTCCTTCAACCATTAGTGCCAAGTTAACATCACCCTCTCACGTGAGTTTAGCCCGCCACCTGAAACGGTTTGTCGGGTCTTGGCAACTTGGAGCCATCATGTGAGAGATTTAAGATATGGTTGAGGACCAGTCATGCCCGTCCACCCGAAGGTGCAGCGTGCCAGACATCAAAGGTACTACCTCTATCCAGATCCCCTACGCCTACATTCTATGTACATTTGCCAAGCGGCTATGACTTTTCTTTTTACAAGAATGACTTTTTAGATCAAAGAAAATATTGCCTTGACTTTGAAAGCACAATTTATCCCTTTCATTTTTTTTTAGTTTGGATTATTATGAACATGGAAAAATTACTTACAACGATCTGTCATGGCTTTCATGGCGATACGTGAAAACTGATGCTAAAATAATTTTTAAGGACCCGCAAAACTAGATCCCTTTCCTCTATACGGCGGAAGTATTTCCAGTAAATATCTCAAATATTTTTTTTAATATTCGCTATTTGAAATTCTCTGAGGAATACAGATTTTGTGCCTCAAAGTAATTTTGTCTTTGATAGTTGAACTGAAAAACTCAGTTCCCTACTTAAATAGTTAAAAGTAGGGGAAATTTTTTCGAGCAATAATTTTTGTTGATTAGCACTCATTAAGCATTTATCAAGGCGCGACATTTACCAGAATAGAAAGGTATTGATTTTTATCCATTTAGAAATGGGGGTTCTGTTCATAATATCCATAGAGTGTAAAATAGATGTTGTTATTTACCAATGTCAAGTTTGAAACTACGCTTGCATCATTGATTGCTGTATATTCATTTAATTAGTTTTAAGTTTCTGAAATTCTGAAACCTTTTTTTAAACATCTTGTAAAATTTTAATGGGGGACTTTTGGGAAACATTATGGGATAATAACTATTATGGGATAATAACTATTATTATGAATAAACTATTATGGAATAACATTATAATTATTATGGGATAACATTAGATAATAAATTATGGAATAACATTGTGGATTATTTATTCTTATTAATTTATATAATTTTTGTTCTTTAATTAAAAAATATCCATTTGTTCCTAATTTAATTTTGCTTACGAAGGGCAGTAATTTCCATATTAATGTGCAAATAGTCAGATTTCGCGTTTTATCTATATTATGAAGAGGTTCCTGATTCTAAAATGTTAAAATATCTTTCGACCCTTACAAATGCCTTAAGTAAGGTCTAAGGAACGCTAATCTACAAAAGTTATCCTGAAAATATTTTCCCTATTTTTTTTACGAGTGGACCACTGTATTGAAGTAGTTCTGAATTTATCATCATCATCAGTAATATCACTTTATTTCTCTTTCAAGCAAGTACCTCTGAAACACATATTCATCTCTGTGCGTGCATGCGTGCGTGAATGTATGGATTTTGTTTCAAGTTTGACCGACGTTTATAATTGCGAGAAGCAACGAATTAAAAAGAGAGTCGTCTTCAATCATCGTCCGTTTTTCGGTTGAGTGGAATTCTTTTCCAAAATGTCCACTGAGTGAGTTGCGGAAATGGGCATTAGGTTTTGCCATTAAGGAAAGAAAACTTTCTTTCCATTTGAGTTCTGAGAATTGGAGCATTGGTTGAACGATACTGGAACTGAAAATCGATAAAAACAATGGCAACCAATAAAAGGATTGGTAATGGTCTTAGACTTCATTATGTCCATGAGTCAGTAAACTTTCGTGGAGATTACTAAATTAATGAACAACTGAAGCATTAATGCCAAAGCAAAGCTATTTTCCCCTCTGTTTTCTATTATCTGTTCGAGAACGTAATATTATATGTACATATTTTAAAACAGAAAACAATTATTTAAAACATATCAAAGTTAAACTATTTATTCTCTTGGCTAGGTTTGTGACTGATTTATTTTGATGGTTTACCAACACTTTATGGGTTATTTAAAGACGAATTGTATTTGGGATTCTAAATATAATTCTTTTCTTGCGAGCGTATATTGCATTAACAATTTGGAGGACATGACAGTGATTTCTCCACATACAAGTCCTATTATTTAACCCATAACTTGGGGAAGGTGATGGGATGCCTGGGGAGAGATTAACTTCAAGTAAACTGATCCAGGAATGAAACCATCACCGTCAGGAATATGCAGATCAATGCTCAACAAGTAAGGTATGCTAATGTGCATAAGAATCTGCATTCGATATTTTAGGCATATAATTTATCGATATTCTATCTCTCCAGGAATTACCTGACCCCTTTTGTTATATTTGATCATCTCAAGAGTCAGATTGAATTAAAAATGAAGTTTAGTGGACATAGTTGTTTCGCTTTTCAGCCTTGAGTTCAAAATTCTTCACTGTGCAGCCTTTTTACTATAGACGCAACATCACAAGCCTGTCGCTGTTTCCATGGCAAATGTTCAGATAAACTCAACTCTTTAGTTCTACCAATTCAGATCTTTACAGCAAGGATTCAACATGCGACCACCCCGGAGTCGAATCATCCACATTTCCTTCTTGCAACGTTGCTTCTGAAGGAAAGAGGATGTGGAGTGAGAAATATATAATCTCCTACAAGACTGCGTAAACAATTCTGAATCGAGCAAGGCTGGAAAGTGAAGATTCGGCTGCTTACAACCCAGACATAGCAGTATTAATTAATTAAAAGTAATTAATTGTCTCAGATGCTAAAGGATATAAAACAAAAAATAGAAACAATGATGTAAAATCAAATCGTGGACATAATTGCTAATTAAAATTTCGCGCTAATATTTTTTTCAGAAAGACACAAAGCCAATTCCCCGCGATTGGATTATCCTGTTTAAATCTTACTTAATAATCCAGTCTCTCTCCATTTAACATAGTACACAATAAGAAGAATATAGTGAGCGGGATGCTGCGCAAATTACTCTCATATGAAGCTTACCCTGAACTCTCAACATTGACTATGAAGAACAACCAAAAAGGCCATTTGCATGTAATAGATGAGAAAGAGAAACGATTGTGCAAAGCGATGGTCGAGTTGATGGAGGCGCGTGTTGATTGTGATAAACTAGGGAATATATTTACAAATGATTCTCATAGACAGACAGAGAAATTGGACGATTACGGCAATACCTTATACAAAAAGGTTATTTCATGAATGGCGTGACATTTGTTTGGTATTTCAAAGTATTTCAATATTATCTTCTTTTTCTTTGTCTTTTTTTACTTTATCTTCTTCCTTTTCTTTTTCTTTGTCTTCTCTTTCCTTTTTTTGTCTTCTTCCTTTTCGTTGTCTTTTTTCCTTCCATTATCGTCTGCTTTGTCATCTTCCTTTACTTTTCCTTCCTTTACTTTGTTTTTTCCCCTGTTCTTTGTCTTTTTCTTCTTTTATATTGTTTTCATCTTCCTTTTCTTTGTCTTCTTTTTCTTCTGCTTCTAGTTCTTCTTTTTCTTTGTCTTCTTCCATTTCTTTGTCTTCTTCTCCTTCCTCTTCTTTGTCTTCTTTTTCTTATTCATTTTATTGGTCTTCTTCTGTTTAGTTGTCCTTTTCCCCCCTTTACATTATCGTATTCTTCTTCTTCTTCTTCTTCTTCTTCTTCTTCTTCTTCTTCTTCTTCTTTGTCTTTTTGCTTCTGCCTATATTTTCTTTTCTTCTTCCTTTTCTTTTTCTTAAACCTTATTTTATTTTCTTCTTTTATTTTCTCTTCTCCTTCTATTTTATCATCTTCTTCTTCCCCTTCGCGGGTTCATTCATTTTCACAGACATACACAAACAAATACACGTATGCTGGCAGAAGCCAGCCGTAGAGTGATGGCTAACAAGATGTTTTATCACTCCGTTCACTAATGCAATGAATTTAGATCTCACGGGTTAGCCCAATCAGGTTGCCTCTTTCCATAAATAAGCTAAATATTGGGTTGAGACAAAAAATCGTGTTTTCTATAAATGGCGATTTATTACATTTTATTTTCCACAATTAGCAGGTGTAATTAATGACTAGAATGAATGGGATCTATGTCTTCCTTTTTAACTCTAGTATCAACTGGACCTATGACTACTTGTTTGATCAGTGTAAACCGGACCTTTGTCTTTCTTTTTGACTCTAGTATCAACTGGACCTATGACTACTTGTTTGATCAGTGTAAACCGGACCTATGTCTTACTTTTTTACTCTAGTATCAACTGGACCTATAGCTACCTTTTTGATCAGTGTAAACCGGAGCTATGTCTTCCTTTTTGACTCTAGTATCAACTGGGCCTATGACTACCTTTTTGATCAGTGTAAACCGGACCTATGTCTTCCTTTTTGACTCTAGTATCAACTGGACCTATGAGTACTTTATTGATCAGTGTAAACCGGACCTATGTCTTCCTTTTTGACTCTAGCGCAAACAAGACCAATGTCTACCATTTCGAACCTCGTGTAAATCGGACCTATGTCTACTGTTTGTCTCTAGTGTAAAACGGACCTATCTGTTAATTCTAATTTACGTCCTATCAAAAATATTGGACAGTAAATTACCCAATATCCAATATGGGTCTATATGTCCTTCAAGTAAAAAACCCGAGAAGACAATACCATCAAATCATTTTCCAGTTGAAAATCGGAAAAAATGATGAATCTGGGGGTTGTATACTTTTGCACACAACCGTATGTTTATTAGTCAGACCTTTGCTCTCCCTATGATTCTAACGTGTGTATTTAAAAGTGGAAGCCTTAGAGGCCGGAATTAGCTTATGAATCAGCAGTAGAAAATAAAACAAGGGAAAAGAGTGCGAATCATGTCAAGTGTGTTCTTTCTCAATTGCCACTTTTTATAAGAAATATGTTTGCACCCGAATCTTAATGAATAAACAGATAAATAAAATAAAATAGGTGCAACTATTCGACGTAAGGAGATTTACTTTTTATGCCTACATGTGTGTAAATTATCATTCATCACGGCTCTTGTATGTCGTGATATGTGAGGGCTAAAAACTCCGGGATTGGTTTGCGGGCTCGACCTGGCAAATACCTAATTTGGCAGTCACAGGTGTTCTCAACTGGTGGCGTTCTTGCTATAACTCACCAGCACACACACACACACACACACACACACACACACACACACACACACACACACACACACACACACAAAACAAAAAACAAAAAAACACACACAATTACATGACATAGGGTGTTACAAAGATCTTTACTCATTCATCAAGTCAAGTTTGTGGCGTCTTCCAGGTGAAAACTGACCCCACATAATACATTATAAGAATTATATTTGAGCAGCGGGAATATGTGTTGAAGTTGAGCTCTAAATATGAAAAGAGTCATTGACAGCCAAAGTGCGTCTGCAATTGATGCGTGTCAAGAGACATTGTGGTTATTAGGAAAGTGTTTACAGAATTTTGAAAAGAAATCTTTATTTTTAGTTAGCTAGCTGAGTTCCTATTTCTTGTTGTATCTATCTATCTATCTATCTATCTATCTATCTATCTATCTATCTATCTATCTATCAAAAACGTTAGTAGACTTCAAACTTGAGTTAATCATCTGATATCCTCCTGATTAAAAAAAAAGCCTATATTCTGTTCCTGAGGATGATTTTGGAATAGTCGAAAGCATTACAAGCGATGGTAAGAACTATGGACAATTTTGCCATCAAAATTCTCTACCCTGTAGGAAAACTAGAGACATTCTAGTTAAATAGTCTCATCAGATTGACTTTCAAATGGTTGTCATGCACGGCGTCAAATCAGTCCAGAAATAACTAAACTGTCTGCTGTATACAACCGCTTTCTAAGATCAATTATTCAAAATGGCTTTGAGCGAGTGAAGTCTTTGGGTCTTGGTGTCGACCACACTTCTTTGAATTTTGTAGACTGGCGCTACAGAATCACAAACAAAGAACTGCGCCAAATAAGAGAAACTACATCATTTGAGGTCATTCGACAGCAACAACGGCTAAAATGGATAGCATATGTAACTCGAAGGGAAAATAATGGTACAATCAAGATGTTGACATTCAAACAGTACTTCAGATAAAAGGCTCGGGAGGAAACTCACGTTAATATTAGAAAGAGCAATAACAGATACTAAGCTTGAGAAACCTATCTCTCTTTCAGAATCTGTACATATCTATCTATATTATTTACATTATTCGGACTATTGTCTTCATCTTTGTCGCCATATTTATCACAACGGCCGGAGCGTACAACGGCCGAAACGTTGTGATAAATATAGCGACAAAGATGAGGAAAATAGTCCGAATAATGTACATAATACCTCATCTCAGAAATATAGACAGATATCTATCTATCTATCTATCTATCTATCTATCTATCTATCTATCTATCTATCTATCTATCTCGGTATTTTTATATCGATCTATTTATGGTATTTTAAAATTTCTGCACACTAATCACTGTGGTTTTATGTTTTCCAATTTAATAATAGAAAATTTTATAGAAATCATTTCTGAGGGGGTGCTGAAAAGTTTTAATCTTGGCCAAAAGACTCCGCCCCCTCCAAAAAGGGTTCTTATTTTCGGTCTAATTGTGAGAGAACATGTTTTACGTTTAAATGCTTAATGCGTTATATAAGCGTGTGTGTGTGTGTGTGTGTGTTGGGTAACGGAGACGGGGTCAGTGGAGGCAAGTTTTGGGGTGGGGGTATGTGTTCTATGATTTAAAGACGTTTTCTTGTTTTTCTGCGAATCCTTCGGCCCTCAATTATTCCCAAACCACCAGACATAATCGGTAAATATGTCGGTAAATCAATGTCTACAGTATACTGATGATAAAGACATTTATTTTGAACAGCAAACATATATATTTTAACCTTATCTCTTACCTTGTCAATGCCCTTAATTATACAGGTATATCAACATATCCGTAGCCACAAATTAAAAATATTTATTTTTCAACATAATCTCTTTCTTTTTCTATTCATTCGGGAATATTAATCTCTTAGATCGAAGATTATACTGTAGAAATTTCAGATCGAAATACAGCTCAGCTACGGATTTCTCGATTGAACCTTTTTATTGTTAATGTGTGATTACTTTTGTGGGAATATTTTTTTTAAATACTCATGCATGAATATATGTATGTATATTGAATTTAAATTAATTTATTTAAAAAAGAAAAAAATCCTTACCCATTTTCTCTTTTGCTTCAAGCGAGTTCAAAAGCGTCTATGCGACCTCACGGATGATGAATTATTTTCCACCCTACAACCTCTTTCCCCACAGAGCAAATGTATAGCTTCTGGCTATTCTATCGCTATTTCCATGGCATGTATTCCGATGAGCAACATTCCTTAGTTCCGCCAACTTAGATCTTTGCAACTGGGAGCTGCCATGTGATGTGCGCATGGATGAATCATCCTGATTTCCCTTCGTGTTCCATTGGTAATAAAGAACTTCCATTCGGACAGATACTTTCCAAGAAATTGTAGAACAGACTCCCGACAGGATGCTTTCCTATCTTTACGATCTTGACGTCTTCAAGTCTACAGTTACTCGTTATCTTTCCTGCATAACCTCATAACTTTACTTCTTGGCTTTACTTACTATCATACAACACAGTAACCTTCTATCTTGAGTGGCTCTTGGGCCTTGTATTGGTTGATCAATAGCATATAAAAAAAACAAAGCATTAAGTTTCGACTGTAGAGAATAGAAATTATTCAATTGTTTCTTTTCAATTAGCATTGGGAAGTGTTTTTTTTTTTTGTTTTTTTTTAGCAAAATCGCATTTTGCAATTTTTGGGTTACATATTCACTTACGTTCAAACTTTGATTATTACAAATTACCATTGATTACTTTTACAAAACACACACACACACATACACACGCACACACATTTCGCGTACACGCACGCATATAAACACATATACACACATACGCATGCGCACGTAAACTCACACACACGTACACACACACAATTCCACTCATTTTTCCCCAAAACTACTACTTTGTGCAACAGACTTCCCGATATTAAGCACTGCAAGTCAGTCCATCGTTATCTCACCTCCTTATTTACATAATCTTCACTACTTACTACTTCCCGACAGGATGCTTTCCTATCTTTACGATCTTGACGTCTTCAAGTCTACAGTTACTCGTTATCTTTCCTGCATAACCTCATAACTTTACTTCTTGGCTTTACTTACTATCATACAACAAAGTAACCTTCTATCTTGAGTGGCTCTTGGGCCTTGTATTGGTTGATCAATAGCATATAAAAAAAAAAAGCATTAAGTTTCGACTGTAGAGAATAGAAATTATTCAATTGTTTCTTTTCAATTAGCATTGGGAAGTGTTTTTTTTTTTTTTTTTAGCAAAATCGCATTTTGCAATTTTTGGGTTTATATATTCACTTACGTTCAAACTTTGATTATTACAAATTACCATTGATTACTTTTTACAAAACACACACACACACATACACACGCACACACATTTCGCGTACACGCACGCATATAAACACATATACACACATACGCATGCGCACGTAAACTCACACACACGTACACACACACAATTCCACTCATTTTTCCCCAAAACTACTACTTTGTGCAACAGACTTCCCGATATTAAGCACTGCAAGTCAGTCCATCGTTATCTCACCTCCTTATTTACATAATCTTCACTACTTACCACCTCCTCTTACCTTTATATGACATGGTTGATTCGTCCTCACCATTCTAACGGCTTCAGTCACTTTCTCACCACCGTAAGATTATCTCCCTTTGCCTTTTGTATAAATACTTTCATAGTAATCGTTCGGATGAGCTCTTATATAATGCCTGGACTTTTTGAATTTAATCACAGTGCTAAGACTGGCGACGAGGTCTCATCAATTTGCAATTAATCTGTTTAGATGTAAGGGTAAATTCTATGTTAATAGTTTCTTATATCTCGCTTGTAGAACTCTCTTCCGGTTCCATGCCTTGATCTTTAAAAATTCAAATGCCATGCCAATTACTATCTGCTGTCCTCCTGATTACTCTTCTTTTGTTCTCGTTCCTTTCTACTTCTAACACTCCCACACACAGTAGCCCCTCACATCTTAGTGGCTTTACTGCCTTGCTTGGGGTGAAATCGATTAAAAAACAAAACAAAAGAAAAAAAAATTAGATTTGGGGAACTTTAGTATGAACGCACACAGACGCCTATGCACACACACATACACAAATGTATGCATTCGCACACACATGTACACCCATCCGCATGCACAAGCACAAACTCACACATGCACTTGCACATACGAACACACACATACACACACACACGTTTCAGGAAATACCCGGTGTAGAAAAGTCATACTATTTTAAGATAAAACTTAAGGTGGGAAACTTGATACATTTTGTTGAAGCAAATGAACACGTGACCTGCTGACTGTTAAACGACAACTTAAAGAAATTGTCACAAGATAAAATGGCGTCTTTTGATCGGATCTTTAAATGTTTATTTTGTGTGTGCGTCTTACAGACACAAAGAGAAAGCAAGGCGTGCGTTTTGAAATGGATTTATTTTATTTGTGTGTGAAAGTCTTGTATGAAGAACAATAGCAAGTTGTCTCCTGTTTATATCATTTCACACGATTGGTATTAAAGGGTCGTAAACACCAATTTGAAAAAGCACTTGTTCCATTATTCTGCCTTTTACGGCTTCAGGTATTTTGAAACTTTAGATATTTTGCATTGAACTCTAAAAAAGGCACCGGAAAGAAAAAAAAAAAATAGATGCTAAACATTTCACCATCATGAAACTGAACGCCGATTAAAACCCCACCTTCTGTGTGTGTGTATATATATATATATATATATATATATATATATATATATATATATATATATTAAAATATTTTATGTTTAACATTCTTTTATAGATACAAATATTTAAGTAAATGCTCTGTTTATAATAAACAGTATTAAACAACATTTTCCAGCCTGAATGTCCGAGAAATTGTCATAGAAAATATTCGTCCTCCGGTAAATGTAGTTTAATACTGTTTATTATAAACAGAGCATTTACTTAAAAATTTGTATCTATAAAAAGAATGTATAAACATAAAAATGTCTTAAAATAATTGTCGGACTTTATCCATTTCATAATATATATATATATATATATATATATATATATATATATATATATAACATCGTTGACTTTTACTTAAGTGTGTGTGTATATATATATATATATATATATATATATATATATATATATATATATATATATATGAACATCTTTTCTAGGACTGTTTTAAGAAATGTTGATATTGATGTTTTAATTAATTCCTCTCCTATCGTATGATTTTTCCACATTTAGCAATGAGTAAAGAAGTTTCATAACTAGCCTCAAGAGTACTACTGACGCCAACAGTTCGTGTAGTAAACAGATACTTTATTGTTGATCTTTGTGTAAACTTCTGTAAAGACTTAAAGCAATTTAAATCTGAATTAACATGGGTACTATGTTTTGTCTTTAAATGCAACTCAAGACGACTTTGTTTCATTGATTCGTTGCTCAAGCATTTTTCGTCTAAGAGGCAGAAAGGTGACCGTTCATAATGAATAGCGCGTATTAATCCAAAATTTTAAACATTCCTTTGAATATTGACGAACTTTTTTTTACTTCCACTACTCATTTTATGCACGGATTTTGTGACTGAAAAAAATAAAATTATTAATAAAGAAAGTATCCAAAACCAAAATTTCTAAAGAAGGAATGTAAGTGTCAAGAAAAACGAATTATCATTTAATAGTCCAGTGTGGATTATGTATTCAAGATAATTTTCACAATTCTTAAAGTCGATTGATATATAAAGAAATAAATAACAATGTTTCTTTTCTAATTTCTATGTTATATAACTCATTCTCGAATTGCCTCGTAATTCTGTTGGTATAGTATAAGCCGAAGGGTGCACATCCTACGCATGCCCCACTAAAATATTGCCATGCCCCACTGGTGAGGCATGCGGCCTATGTTGGGAATCGTTGCTCTAGATCAGTGGATCTCAACCTTTTTTTACCCATGGACCCCTTTCCCCTTCTTTTTATCTTGGTGGACCCCTTCATAGCTATTGGACATAAGAACAATTTTCTATTCTTCACTAATATAAATTTTAAGGTTTTAATTATCAAAGAAATAGTATACGATTAAGCTTTATTTTTAAATGAAAACTAATTTAATACAAATAAAATATTCTACTATAATTATAATAATAATTATTATTACTATTTTTAATTAACACAACAATTGAGTTTTGCCTGTGGACCCCCGGAAATATTACATGGACCCCTAGGGTCCATGTAGACCCCGGTTGAGAACCACTGCTCTAGATAGATAAAAAAAAATCCATACATTCAGTTAAAAATAAAAATCATCCAACGCTAATGGATAAAAGGATAACTGAGAACGCTTGGATATGCAGAACATTTGAACAATTTTTACGCACTTTATGTCAAGAAAAAAAAACCCTTATGCAAACAAAAATTAAATAAAAAGCTTAATCACAGTAACGTGTCAGTTGTCTTTAATGAAACATGTATAAAAGAGAGATTGTTGAACAAATACACACACACACACACACACACACACACACACACATATATATATATATCTATTATATGTATATATAATACATTGCTTCAAAGGTTATTTTTACAAGATATCCGTATTTGAAATAGACGCTGTATTTTTATTTTAAACAGCATGTATTACATCCAGAGTGCGCAAGCCGATAGATGTAATATATGTAATGTTTAAAATAAAAATAGGACATCTATTTCAAATATGAGTAACGTAGAAAGGTTTACTAAATGAGAAATAAGCAAAACGGAGGTTGGAAATGAAATGGTAATCTTTATAAAATAAACAAAAACAATACTCGCCTGCGCCGTGAAGTAGGTAAACCACTGCTAGTGGTGGACTACTTAGACAGCATATTACCCACCACTTACAATAGTGTCCAACGTATTTATGATGATTGGGACATACACATTAGTGTTCATAGGTATGGTATAAAACAATGAGTATCCACAAAAATACCTTAAAACAGCTGGTTTATATATATATATATATATATATATATATATATATATATATTGATGCATGTTTCATTAAATAATATAGAGAAGTTTTGTCTATTTTATGTAAATTCTTTTCATATCGTCTGATAAGCTTAATAGCCTTATCATTAAAAGAAGAAAATCACAATATTGATACATATTTTTAAACCTATCTAAGCTTTCGGCTTACATAAACCATTATCAAAGATGAAAATTACATTACAATATATTAAACAATACACGGACAAAACAATAATGATAGTCGGTTTTTGTTTACATGGAAGATTTCCATCAACGACAAACTCGTGCATATGAGACGCTGTAAACGAAAATACACACAATATATATATATATATATATATATATATATATATATATATTGAAAAATGATAATTTTTGAATAAATACTATTTGCTCTATTCTGTACTGAGCACACTTTTAAGAATAGTGTTTTTGGCTATTGGAATTTTATTCTATCTATTCCATTTCTACAAGTGTATATATATATATATATATATATATATATATATATATATATATATATATATAATGTGTTTTAAAAATTGGGATGAAATATGGATCAAAAACTGAGAGAATGTGGTATAAGGAAATATATGAAACATTTAATATGTTTCGCCTATATCTCATTCACACACACACATTTATATATATATATATATATATATATATATATATATATATTGGTTGGCTGATTTTTTAGCGGCATGTCAACCTCTATGGGTTATTTAATGCCAAAATTTAAGTACTTTTAATGAAGTTATCTGCCTTCAACTACAGAAAATGTATTGTTGGTCATTCTACTATAAGAGGTATTTTGGGTACGTTTTTTATATACAAATGTATTGCTGGTATTTTTACTATAAAAATGTATTTTCATACTTTCATGCTTTTGCTTTGTTTGGGGGTTCCCTATTTACCCATTGCTGGGACCCTTAGCAGGTACTACCACCTTGGGTCAGGGTGGACCTGGGAAAAACAGAAATTAATAGGCGATTTTTAAAAATATAATTATAAAATCTGCAATTTTCACGTGGGTACTAATAAAATACAATATCTGCAAGATATGCACGTACAATTAGATAAATGGTACTGTCGTATTCAAGTGGTGAGATAAAAATCTTCTGATAATGTCAAAACAGGAAGTGTCTGAACAGAGCAAATGAAAAGGCGGGGAAGAGAATGGAAGTAGAGAGAGAGAGAGAGAGTGGGGAATGTGTAAGAAAAAGAGGTAGAGTAAGAGAAAGAAAGAAAAGGAGATATCCTCTCTACTAATGGTATTTGGTTTTGAAATGTGCACTTTGCGTTGTATGGATTCAGTTTAGAAGCGCTTAAACGAATTAATCATAATTAACTCTTCGAGCCCTGACCACCGCTTTACCGGTGGTAGAGGAAAATGACTTAATGGCAAGCCACCGATTGAACGGTGGGTGAAACATTACATACTAATTATTTGCGAATTTTGACTCAGGATCTCAGGCAGAAGGATTAAAATTGTTCAGGAACGCAGGCATCAAAGGGTTAAATAACCTG
Organism: Acanthosepion pharaonis; assembly: GCA_903632075.3. Lineage (NCBI taxonomy): Eukaryota > Metazoa > Mollusca > Cephalopoda > Sepiida > Sepiidae > Acanthosepion > Acanthosepion pharaonis. The sequence continues at coordinate 2,852,563 of CAHIKZ030000080.1, read as the reverse complement.
CACAGTGTTAGGAAACCGTAGAAAGCGAATCAATCAATCAATCAGCCAATCAATAAGTATTTTATCAGTGGTAGAGAAAAATGACGTAATCCCCAACAACCGGTTAAACGGTGGTAGAGAAAATGACTTACTGCCAAGCCACCGGTTGAATGGTGGGTAAACATTTGTAACTATTTTTGTATCTGCCGTGAAACATCACATACTAATTATTTGCGAATTTGGGCTCAGAAGTGTAAGCAGAATGGTTGAAATTATTCAGGAAACAGAGCTGAAAGTGTTAAGGTTTTGTTTTTTTTTTCGAGTGAAGCATTTTTGGGACTGACTTCTCATAAAAGATAGTATATTAGAGACAGATTGTATATTAGAGACAGCGTAAAATACCGCTGAGAACATCTCCTTGGTAAGCAGACTACATAAATTTAAGCGTACCATTATATTGGTCTTGTGGTAAACCCTCCTACAGTAGAATGAACTCTTCCTCCTCTTATAAATACAAATTGCGAGAGTCGGAGAAGTGAAGTGGAGTAGTAGACGCAGGGATAATCTACTTATTACTAACACCATTGTTTTGTATATATCTTCAATATACTTTTTCAACCTACCTTCGTCTTCCGTGTCTTTCTTTCTGGCCCCTAAACAGGCCACAACAATTGGCAACTACGTTTCATCGCGAGATGTAACCGTCAATTCTATTCTAATAGTTTCTTTTCTTGCACTTTTCACCTGTGGAACTCTCCCCCTTTTTTTTTTCTTCCCTGCCACTTACAATCATCAAAAAATTAAATACAACCTCTAACGCCATTTTCTGTCTTCTTGACCCTGTCCTTTTATTGTGCTTTCTTCTCAATAACCATTTCTCATTCTCTTTTACTTCTAGCAGTCTTGTATTCACCGAATAGTAATAACGAAACGTGCACAAAAATATTAAAAACGCCATGTATTCCCAAAATATTAGTCTCACCAAGCCCTGTACGCAAACAACTTGTTTTTATCATACAATCATGAATCAGTTTTCTTTTCTCTATTGTCTTCATAATGACGTTTCGGCCATTGTACACTTTGATCTCCCTCAGGAAGGTTGGAGGATGCGATATGATGACAACAAATATGAAGACTAAGATTTGAAAGTGTCTCATTCTACACCTAATATATTTTTTCCTTTTGAATAAGACACTGTGCGATTTCCATTTGAAAGTCTCAGAGATGATATATATTAAGTCCCAACAGCCCTCTCTCTGTAAGCAGGAGAGGTTTTGGGGCCTGAAAGTTGAAAGTTAATCTGATTTTATATATATTTTATATTTGTAATAGGTAGCAAGCTTGTCTCAATAGAACAATACGACTGAGTAGTGAGTTCGATCCTCACACGGTGCCCCATACTTTTGGCCTTGTGCTACATCTAAGCTACGCTTAAAAATCAATTTGAGCACCACGAGGAGGTGTAATGGTTAGCAAGCATGTCGTGCTAGAACAATTACGGCTGAGTAATGAGTTCGATCCTCATTGGGTGCCTCATACTTTCGGCCTTGTGCTATATCTAAGCTACGCTTGGAAAAATCATACATACACGCATATATATATATATATATATATATATATATATATATATATATATATATATATATATATATATATATATGATAGAATTTTGTGGATTTAGGCAAATCATTATAGTAATTCACCGAATCTAGAAGAATAATCCTCAACAGAATGCAAAAAGCACTGGGCGGCCGTTTTGGGACATCCCGGCAGTGCACATTCACAACGGAGATTCGAACTCGTCCAGTGCTTTCTGTATTCTGTTGAGGATTCTTCTAGACTCGATGAATTATTATAATGATTTTGTCTAAATCCTCCAAATTCTATTATATCCTTGCTTGACCCAGCTAATGCTCTGCGATGGAGCGGTTCGGGGAAAGGAAAGACGTAGCTCTTGGAGCACAGTCCGTTGGGTTATGAATACTTGGATGAGTATCACCACAGAATTTGTGAGTAGCGGCGCTATATCGAGTCTATTCAGTTTCTTTCTCGTCACCAAGGCCCGTTGGTACAGTTGGTATGACGCTTGCGTTGCATTGAAACAGTCCGAGTTCTCTATATATAATGGCTCTTTTAAAATGTGTAAAGTGATTCAACATACCACGATTCTTATTTTCATGTTGGTGTTATCTTCAGGAAATATACTTCCGTCCACCTGAAGATAGAAGGGGCATGAGACTCAGTCGTGTTATGCTGAAACATTTTAAAGTGCTATTTTATTATTATATGCAAGCTTAATGTTCAGATATTGACCAACCGGTTTTTTTTAAGGATCTTTATATATATATATATATATATATATATATATATATATATAAATTCCCAAGTGGATAGAATCCAGGTAGAACTCAATGTCAAGGACAGAGTAAGAATATAATATAAAAGGCTCAAACACTAATATTCCATGGTTATAATTTATTACATTGGAATCGTAATCACGATTCAATTCATCAGACCTACAAATTCAAAAAGAAATCGGAAAATATAACTCCAGCTATTAAAAATAAAATTTTAGTGAGAGTGTATGTGTGGGAGTGGGAAACAAATGTGAGAGGGAAGTGTATGAAAGCTCTAGAGAGAGGGTGTAACAGAAGAGAGAAGAACAGGAAGGCCTAATGATGAAGGTGGGGATTAAAATTTAACAGAGAGAAGATTTAAAGAGAGGAGTTAAATAATGGTTTAAATGAGTGAGATACAGATAAATATGAATTATTTTTCGATGCATAATTCGCAACCGAATCGCTGACCTAAATTAAAATTAAGAAACAGAAATAGGTGGACACTGACGTCAACACTGAAATTAATTATCGCAGCTTGGTGTTAACTTTAGTGCCCACTTTTATATTTACATACGCTCCATCCTAGATATTGAACACTTTTACTCATAAATATTTCTTTTTATGGGCCATGTCCCTTCAGGACGTAGGCGATCATGGCTATCCACTTGTAACTCTCAATAAGTCCTGTCCTCCTGCTACTTCCCCCCCCAAACCATGTTCTGTCATCAACCTGCTTAAGCCCGCTTGGTATATCATGCGTTGTTTTTCCTTGTCTCTCTTTCCTTCTATTCAACCTGTGAGTATCCGATTCTTCAAGCCTGCCTTTCTCATTACATGTCCCAGAAACTTCAGTTGCCTCTTCCTGATGTTAAGTATGAGCTTCCTCCTTGTTTGCATCCTCTCCAAAACCTCATCGTTGCTCACACGCCCCCCCTGTATAATATCCTTAGCATCCTTCTGTTGAACTATACCCCCACCGCCTCGTGTCTCTTCTTCATCTTTCAGGAGACCGTCCGACATTCGCTGCCATTAATGAGGACAGACGTCACGTAGCAGTTTATTACTCGCTTCTTTGTTACCAAAGAAATCCTCCTGTCTCGTAATACTTTGCCCAGTGTTTGGAATGCGTCTTTGGCCATCCCAAAACGTCTTCGGATCACAGCGTCGCACTTGCCGTCCTCATTCAAAACACTTCCCTGATATTTAATTCCATTATTAACCCCAATATCGTGGATAATAATAACAACTCATAAATATAGCGTACCTTAAAACTGTATTTTTGTCATATATATAATGTGTGTGTATGTGTACTTGGGCAGCAACCCTTCTCTAATACATGTTCCTTTAAAAATGTCTGTCAAGTTACTTCTGTTAATTTTTATTGTATTTTTCTTGTATGCGAAAAAGTTATTTCTTTTTAGACTCAGTGAGCGTTGAAAGTATCTAAATTATAATTTCTACACTCGCTAAGTCACAAAAAAGAATTCTCTTGGTCGAATGCAAGAATAATATAATAAAAAGTAATTTAATCTGTTTACAAATATCAACCAAGTTGACGTATAAAGTAACCAATAAAATGGAAAACTGTTAACATTTTAGCGAAAGTAAAATTTGGGTAAAACTTTTACCACTTGTTGAAAAAAGTTCCAATGAGGCCCAGATTTTTTTTTAATTATGAGATATATATTTTTATATATCAAGAACGATATTGGGGAAGAATGTATGACAAAGCAGAAAAAATGTTTTTGTGTGATTCGTTTTGTCCTTTAGGAATTCAACGGACTAAATTTGTTATGTTGGTGCGACTATACATGTGCACGAACGAGAGATGCTGGGAATTTTAATCCTTTCAATTTTTTTTTATCTATCCGATTTCATTTAGACTCCTTTTCTTTTTCTTTCCATCACTTTTGTTAGTCGATATCCCACACTGTGAAAATAGTTCTGCCAGGAATGGTGAGATGTTGTAAGAGCCATGGCACACATGATGACTTTGCGATCAAGGCACTCTCTAGACATTTTCGTAGCATGTTTTTTTTTATGCCAAAAATTAAAAATTCCCAGCATTTCTCGTTCGTGCGCATGCGTAGTCGCACCAACATAAATTAAGTCCAATGATGTCCTAAAGGACGAAACGCATAATAAGAAAACTTTTTCCAGTTTGTCAGACATTTAACATGATATCTAATGAGGTAAGTATTTTCAGCTTGTTGATATTTATTAATAAATTTTAATTATTTTTCCTTTTCGTATTATTTATCATAACGATCTCTTTGCTTTGACATTCTACGACAGATTCATTAGCATCAAAGATGAAAAAAAAAAAAAGTATCCGACGAGGTTTTTTCATATAGTCTGTACCTTTGGAAAATTGTCGGAGAACTCCTGGTCGAGGCGGCTACGAAATCTGATAGCAAGCGTCATTCAAATATAGGCCTACAACTTACTTTTATTTTTATGCGCCATGTCCTTTCAGGACGTAGGCGATCATGGCTCTCCACCTCTCTCTACCCCTTGCTGCTCTCAACAAGTTCTTTCCCTCTGCTTCCTTCCCCAGACAAAGTTCTGTCATCCACTTGCTTAAGTCCGCTAGCTATGTCACGCGTTGTTTTCCTTTGTCTCTCGTACACTCGATTAGACGCGTGAGTATCAGATTCTCCAGGCCCTTCCTCTTTATGTGTCCCAGAAACCTCAGCTGCCTGTTCCTGATGTTAAGTATAAGCCTCCTCCTTGTCGGCATCCTCTATAAGACCTCATCGTTATTCACACGCTCGGTCCATGATATACTTAGCATCCTTCTGTAGAACCATACTTCTGTCGCCTCGAGTCTCTTCTTCATCTTAGAGGAAATCGTCCAACATTCGCTGCCGTAAAGAAGAACAGATGTGACGTAACAATTCAGTATTCTTTTCTTTATTACCAAAGAATTCCTCCTGTCTCAGCTTTTGGAATGTGCTCTTGACCATCCCAATACGCCTACGGATCTCAGTGTCGCACTTAGCGTTCTCTGTCAAAACGCTTCCCAGATATTTAAACTTCCGCATCTGCTTGATTCTATTGTTCCCGTTCTGCAAATCGCATTTCGGGCTCATCCTCTTACTGACAAGCATGCATTCTGTTTTCTTGTAGTTTATGCTTAATCATTTCTTCTCTCTCTCCGTCGCTACCTTCTGTAGGAGATGCCTAATTTTTTTCCGTGTTTGATATCAGTCAGAAGAAATTTCTGGAGCACATAATAAAGAAAGACGGCATAATGAACTTAACACTCCCGAGACATAGTGAAAAGAAAAAAAGCAAGGAAAACCGTGTGTAACCTACTTAAATTGGTTCGACTGAGTGGCAGAACAGGCACAAAGTAGAATGATAAAGGGTTAAGACTAACTTAGAACAACAAATGACAAATGAAGTTATGGAGATCCATGGTCAACACGTCCTGAAAGAACTCGGTACATATAAGAATTGAATGCATGCCAGATCAAAGAGAAAGAATGATGGTAAAATGTCATAAGTTAATAAAACAGCAAAAGAAAGGAAGTTGTGGGGAGTCATGATATCCCACGTGGTGAAATGACTCTGCACATATAAGAAGTTAATGGGCGACAGAACAGACTCAAAGAAAGATGGTAAAGGGTTAAACAATTATCTAGAGCAACAAAAGACAGGAAGTTGTGGAGAACCATGATCACTCATGTCCGGAAAGGAATTGACTTATATAAGAAAAGTGAATGGATGACAGAACAGAGAAAAAGAGAGATGGTAAAGGGTCAAAAGTTAATTAGAACACTAACAAAAAGGAAGTTGTGGAGAGTCATAATCGCCTACAACCTGAAAGGACTTAGCACATAAAAGAGGAAAGAATGAAATTTGGGGAGTTCACTTCACTCCAAGCAAAGCGATAATGCCTCTAAGAAGCAAGAAGGCTACTAGGGGTGAAATACAGTGAGAAGACTTTAGAAGGGACCGGAAACCCAGTCCTAAACAGGGAACAAGGGATAAACCTCTACTCCTGTTAAAAAAGGAGGGTTTTGAACCGGATGGTAGGAGAACTTATGTATTCCTATTTAACTGAATCGGGCTAATGATTTTTCAGCACCTCTTCGTATAAGGTCAGTCAAAAGAATGTTTTCTTTTCCGAGTGGCATGTTTTGTGTTTTAACCTGAATAGACATTTTTTCCTCAATATTTTCTCTTTCGTTATTGAAGTTTTTTTTCTTGTTATTTCTTCGTTCAAGAACATTTTCTTGCCTCTTTAATTTGACAACTTCCCGTTACAGCATATGGCAAAAAAAAAGTGGGGGGGGGGCGCATGATTTTAACATAAAGAAAGCAGGACATATGTCTATTAATTCGTCAAGAAAAAAAGGCGGTAAAGACAGGAAGCAGTATAAGACAGGCTGAATTAATTGGCGGGAATTTAAAGAGGTAAAAGCAAATAAACTATTTCTTATTTTTATTGTTAATGAAAACATACAAAATAAAAATGAAGAAAGAAAAGTGTTTCTAATCATAACGAGCGTTGGTAAAGGACCCGAAAATCCCCCATGTGAAGATTTTGTTAGATAAGTGTTTGCCGAAGGAGCAGAAACAATACTCGAGTATGGTAACGAAGAAACGGTAAAAAAAAAAAAAAAAAAATACTGACTCGTAACTGGAGGGCAGAGAATGTTGAGTGTCAATAGAGTCGTTTCCGTCCACTTGTCTGAGCGTAAAATCCCAGAATATATTCTGATGTTATCATATATGGTAACTCTGAAAAAGCTTACTTTATGTAGATTAACATACTAAAATCTGCCTTCTATATTTATTTGTTTTTATACAACTTATCAACCCCTTTTGGGCCATTTAAAACCGAAACATAATTTGGAGAGTAAGAATGCATTTTGCGAATGAATATTGCATTAGTATTTTCTTATTCGTTTTATGAGAATAACGATGATTTTTCCCGATACAAGTTCGGCTTACGGCTATATCATGATGAAACATCGTACCATCACCAAAGTTAAGCAACATCGAGCTTGGTCAATATCTAAATGGGTGACCTCTTGGAAATACCAGGTGCTTGGATGTAATGATAAGTGATGTAATGGATAACGGCTCGGAATTGGACATCGGGGAGCAGAGTTCCAATTTCAGTTTGGTTCGTTATATTCATTTACACGCAAATAACCTTGGAAAAGGCATGAATCCACCGCTCGTTCCCCCAAACTATGGGTTAATTAGTAGGACTTGTATCAGTAAATCATTA